>JABVXU010000080.1:0-169852 GCA_013365365.1 Cruorifilaria tuberocauda
GTGTGTGCCATTTATGGTTGTGTCTATAAATCATGAAATGAAGCAATTAAATTATAAATTTTCAGCATTAATTTCGAATAGCCAAGCACAAATGCTCCACCTGATTTCCCTCTGTTCCATCCCAAATGGCTGGCATCTTTCCGAGTGAATGATAAATGAATTCCATTCATTCTTTCTTCCATTTCATCGGCTTCACAACAAAATCAGTTTAGTTTAGCACCAGGAGTCCCGTAAACAGTGAAATCCTAGATGAAAGCAAAAGTAGCGGCAAGTAATCGATAATGTATAAACAGGACTGTCATCAGATAGGATGTGAAATTTATTGCTGGAATAATTTCAAAATAATCTTACAGAATTTTTATGAAGTCTTAGAGAGTAATGCTCTTAAGTATTATGAAATGATTTAAGACGATCAAATTCAAATTACCTATACATTATGAAGTATATAGAGAGTGAAGTTTAAATTCCTTTTAATTATTATTATGATGAGAATACTAAACCAGAAACTAATTAGGAATACTTCTAAGATATTATCAAAATTGAGCACTATATCGGAAATTGTTTCAGGTCTAACTACGGCTGATTCCTTTAATTCAAGATAATATCAAAACTGAGCAGCATATCCGGCAATTGTTTCAGGTCTAATTACGGCTGAGATTCCTTTAATTCAAGATAATATCAAAATTGAGTAGTATATCCGGAAATTGTTTTCAGCCTTTCAAGTTACGGCTGAGAATCCTTTAATGCAAGTGTATTCAGTTTAATTTAATTCACATTGTTATAAACTTATATTTAAAAACTCTTAATTAATTAATTAAATGATAATTAGCATTTGAATATGATTCAGTACCACAGATACGAATATTTGCATCAATTTGTTGATATAACTGTACTTGAGTTGTTTATGCAAAAGTACACATACATATACGAAGTAACACTGTCACTATTGACGATAATAATGATAGCAGCTGATAACGCTTAGCATCAATTTTAACAATAAACAAATTTGTTGTTATTATACCTGTATGCAACGTCACCTGTACAATATGTACACATGGAGACACACACACACACACACACACACATGCACAGATGAAAGGAAGTGTGTATGACAAGAACGAGACAGACATAAGTTTGTGTTGAAATTATTTAGCATAGATAGGAAAGTTTGAAAAGGAAATGGGAATGAAAAGAGAGGAAGTGAGTCTTTAGTTATGTGTACAACAACAGTTTTTATCAAATGTTCCTCCTATTCATATCTTCATGTGATAAGAGATAAGCTCTCTTCGCTATCAATCTGAATTTCTTGAAAAGTTTCTAAACCGATAAATTTTCTCTCACTGAATTTAATTGATCAAAGTTTTTTAAAAGTGAACGCTCGTACCTTCACTTCTACAGCATGAATGCTTGGATTCGTTACTTTGTTTGATGCTTCATCAATTCCATTCCAATGCATGACGTTTGCGCTCGTTTTAGCTTATCTTTTCCTATCATTTTCATTTTTTTTTCCTAATGCATTCCCTCTGAAAAGCAAACATTTTTAGTCTTTCAATCATACATCATTCACATTCATTGATTATCAAATGTAAAATCATGAAACTAAATCGCTATCATGCTTTTAGTGATATTGTAATTTTTTCATAATAATTCCATTTTCTACTGTATTCGTTATTTTTTTCTCCTAATGCTTAAAAATCAATCAATCAATCAATACTGATACAATTTACATCATCGTTATCATTATGCAAATTTATACAGAACTTGTTGTAATCATTTTTCATGTGCTATTACCAATTGTACAAATTTGTCGACATTATGAATATCATATTAAATGATTTCCATCTACAGCATTATGTACTGCTACCTGTAGTTTATTCAAACCTGGATGGATGGTATTTTGTTACTCTCTCTTTTCTCACTGATAACAACTGGTGAAGGGAAAACGCATGATCAGTTGGTTAAAGGATGCACTTCACACTGCTCCATCAAGCATGATCAGGTTGTATTCCATGGTTGTTTAAATATCTTTATTTATTACTTATCATATCACTATCATATGAAAGAATCATTGCTGTCGTTTGTTGTCGTTTTTTTTTCTCCACCAAACTTATCTGTTACTTAAACAGTAATTTTAACTTGCACCAATTCATAAGGATAGTAACGGTATCTTTGAGTTGAGACTAATTGCAACTATATTTTTACTTACTGTTAGCAATTTTTTCTCCATTATTAAAATTAATTAAAAGTATTCAAAAGAAAAATTGTATTCTTAAATATTTAAATTATCTTTAGCATAGTGAAATTTGATAATGTTATATAATATATGATAAGTAATTTGAATAAACTTTTACCTTTTGTAGAATTTGTCATGTTGGAACAAGACGGCTCAGTTTTTTAGCGAAATAATTTTGGGTACATTTTTGCGATATGTTACCACACAGGTTCATTTCTTTGTTTTAATTAATGAAATTAATTAATCTAAGAATCTATCTGGAATAACTAATCATGCAAGGAAATCGATACGAATGAAATTTGAAAAGTAGATTAGATTTTAGCTAATAAATTCGTTTATCTTGTTAAACAGAAGATTTATAGAAGTTTTTGGAAAATATGGAATAGAAAAAGCTGTAACCCAAATTTCTGCTTGTCAGTATTTATAGAATATCCTAATTTAATGATTTTAATTTCCGGTGAATATCTTGATAGCAACAAAGGAACATCACGGGGATTTGTCCACTTCTGATGAGATAGCAAAAGTCAGTTTCTCAGAATTTAATTATTCTCGAGAAAATTCAGCAATTTGAAAATTTTTCGTTCCATTTAATCAACACTATTGTTCTTCTCTCTTTTCGAATCATCCATAAAATATCCCATTTTTTTTGTTGATTTTTAGAAAAGCATTGATAGAATGATAGAACACGTGGAAAGAGATTATTCGAAGAGAGACAGTGGTACCATAACTATTAAACTTATTAATAGGACTGTAATGGCTTCTGTTTTGGCCTCTTTTGTAAGTGCAACTTTGATTTACAGGTTATAATCTACTTGTTGAATGAAGTTTTCGAGTGCATCGATAATGTTCCTAATATAATTTAAGATGTTAACTTTACTATTCTTTCTGATAATTCTCTTGCAGCTAACTTGATCGGAAGATTAGTAAATGCGATCAAATTAATAAATTCAGTCAAGTATAACGATTTTGCTTGGTATTAATTTCAGCATTACTTTCCTACTCTCTTTTGGAAATTAGAGAAAAGGAATTGACTTTTTGTAGTATAAATTAGGTTTTTAGTTAGTTGAAGAGTTGAAAATTTTGTTCAAAATTGTTTAAAATGCTGGATTTACGTGCAAAGTGATAAGAAAATCATAAAGTGATATGATAATGTGCAAAGATTGCAAAAATTATCATTCCATAACTAATTGTTTTTCATGAAATAATTTTTCAGGAAACGATAAAGACAAAAAAGCGACCGGAATTATTGCCATGTCCACATGGCTGTGAACGATCATCAGAATACTGGTTATCATGCAGTTTCATGTCACTGATGCTTTCTGCCATCCTGATGGCTTTTATAATAATCAGATCGATTCAAATGGATCGATTGGATCAGAAACATGCCTTAGTTGACGAGACGACTAAAACTGAGAAAAGTAAAGCAAACTGAATTCTTTTTGCTCACACATACTCTTTACTTTACTTTGAAAGGAAAAAAGAGTCAATCATGAAAATTTTCAGAAAGCTATTACAAGGAAATTTTATAACTTTTTGAAAATTCTTGTCTTCTACACCCATGTTTTATAAGAGATCTTTAAGTACCATTGAGAAAGTTATATCCGTATTTTCTGAAACAGCGATAACTCTATTTCGTCAAATATAAAGGTTTTGAAATTTGCAAAACTTTGATAAAGTATAAGAGTTCTGGGACAATCTTACCACCACCAATTGTCATACATTCCTGCAATGTGTTATGGAGAAGAACGAGTTTCCTGATTTTGTTTCACTTTTCATTTCATCAAAATGAATTCTCTTCCTAATTCGTTTGATCTTTAATTCCTATTTCATGTGTTGATTACTCTTGTCTGCTCAATGTTTAAGTTAAGATTGTTTATTTAATTTCTTGTTTATTATTTATTTCCTGCCAATCATACAATGTTTCAATGATTTTCCAATCAATAAGTATAAATAATATTCACTTTCAATCTTTTATTTGCAAAACAATAAAATCAGCTTTCGATAATTAAAAAAGGATTCAAAAGTGTTCAATCATTTCATGTCATTAATAGGTCCAACTGTTATGGAAATTTTACGATAATTCAAAATACGAAAACTACGATCTCACCAGTGTCAAAGGTCAAGAAAGGATACAGCACAGATCTATCTTTCTATTCCAAACAAATTTCACAATGATTAAAGCGAAGAAAAGAGACAGAGCATAATTCATGTTTATTTCATCTTCCATGAAAGAGGGATAAAATTTTCTGGAAATATCACACCTGAATTATTCAGTTCACCTTTTTTAGCTTGTAGCGATTGAATAATTTTCAGACCGCAAGTTTACAAGTGCAAGTTTATTTGTGCAAAAAAATAATCAAATCAAACGAATATCTCTTGTGAAATAAAATTCCAAATACTATTAAATTCCACTTTTTCGTACTTTGAAAAATTAAAAATTTCTTTTACAAGAAATGTTTACATACATATAATTTTATAAACATCAACATTTTGCATCAATGGCCAATTTATATTAGTTTAGTTTCTGATAAGGAATTATTTCGGCAATTGAATAAACTGATAAAATGGTTTTTATCACGTAGAAATTATAAATAGTTCTTATTTACAAAACTTTGTCAACTACAACCATGGCATATTTCAACGGACAAACAATATTTACAGGTAATATCAATCCTAATTTCTCCAATACAAATTATTTTTAATCTTAAAGATAAAATTAATATCAATAAGTCAATCCTTGCACTTCTCAATCAGAGAAAATCAAACCTGAAATTATTGATTAAATCATAATATTTTCCTAGAATTACAAAAGGCATGATCTTATAAATGAGAAATGAAATCCAAAGTATCCACTGAAAATTTAAACTTTCAAATTTATGTATATTAGGAATGAAATCATTTTAAATATATTGGAAGCATATTAAGCTTCTACTCTTTCCTTTCATTATCAACTTTACCATTTAATTACAGTTTTGTATCTTATGATTGTTTCCGTGATGGGACCGGACACGTACGGATGCGAATTCTTTTTTGTCTTCCCACCAAGTAATAGTGGATCTAAAGGAATGAAGGCTACATTAAGTATTATCAATCCGGACACTAAGCAGCATGCTAATGTTACCATCGAATATCCGGAATTCGACACTACTAGTGGTAACATCTCAGTGTTACGACACACTGAAACTTTACTTGTTAAAGTATTGAGCAGAAATCTGGTATCTTTTCATTACTTCGAATTCACATCAGATTTGCGTTAGTCCTTCCAAAGTTACTGATGCATGATATGTAAATTATAATCCACCAGCTAATAGAATAGTGATATTTTCAATTTGGATTCCACTCCCTCACTTCTTACTCTTTTCGAGTTCATTTAACCAGCTTATAAGCAATTTTTTTATCATGATGTACTGTTCAAGATTGATCCCTTAATGAATCAGTTTCATGATTAAAATGAACTTTAGTTTCATAGATGAGTAGTGAAGGTTAAAAAGAGTTTAGTAAGGAAAAATTATAGTAAATGAAATTTTATTAAAATATTGTAACCTTATATGCTTTCTTGCATGCTCTTCAATTCAAATTCAATTTTTTAGGTCGAATTTCATGAATCGGTGATTCTAGATGAGATCATCGATGGTTTCCACTTATACTTAGATGCACGAATTGTTGTTCATTCAACAATTCCGATCACTCTTATAGCACACAGTGTGGATGTTTGCGGTGCACAAGATAGCTTTCTCGGTTTTTTCCTTATCATTTCATTAAACGCAATTAAATTTAATTTATTTTTAAACTATTTTAATTGTTCAACTGAAATAATATATTTCAATTTTCTTTAAATTCAGTGCACTGATGATTATCAGTAATTGTACTGTTTACAGTGCTACCAACATCGATGGCCGGAAATCATCATGCATTTTCGCTTCCATCATCATCATTGACCGGTTCAACAATTGTTTATTTTCTACCAGTGAAAGCTACAACTAATCAGTATATCACTATTGATTTGATTCGGAAAGAATCCTTTTCCTCTTGTAAATATACTGTAAAAGTTTGTTTTCTTCATCAACATTGTTATTGGAAGAATTGTATTATATATAGAGAAATCTTTAGTAGAATAAATTTTACAAAATCCTGAATAAAAATAAACATTTATCGAAACATATCAACATTCTCGGATAATTCTGTTAAATTATATTTCAGGTTGGTAAGATGTTGGTATTTAGGTCGTCGGAAGAAAGCGTCACATTTTGGACGTATGGTAACTCCACGTTCGTAATCGTTGCAGCCGTACGTGGATTACCAACAGTAAAAGGATCAAATGTTTTTGATTTTGGCTGCTTTATGCCAAGCTCAATGCCAAGAATGAGTTTGTTAATAATTGATATTAATTAATTTATTACTGAAAAATTGTTTTTTCAATTTCTTCCCATTGAAATAGTAGCAAAGCGATTAATAGTACTGTGAAGATCACATCAACTTATTTCTAGCAATTCTGTAATTTTTTATTTGCCTATAATAAGATGAAAAAATTCGTTTCCTCTACAGATTGCAATAAATTACCAAGGAAAGATGATATTGTGGTACCACTGCTTACCGGAAGGTACCATTTATTAACACCACCAAGTGTTAAATGTAAATCAGTGGAAATTTCAATTCATGGTTCAAATAAAGTTGTCAAGAAGTGTTTAATATCCACTTCCGGTCAAACAGCTAATCCAGTGATATTTGATGGATATGGGAATATGGCTTCGATAAGTACCACGTAGGAGTGCAGTTGTTAACTTAAATTAGTCTCAGACTACATATTCAGTGAATTGTAGCTTAAATTATGAAAAAAAAAGAAACAGTATCGCTGATATGAAAACGATTTGATGAATTTGAAAATTTTTATGCTTGCAGAATAATGTTAAATGTTATTCGATACGGTGGTTACAATGTTGGAGCATTAAACTACGAGGAAGGTGGATATTTGCATGAAGTACCAACCATTTCACAATTTGTTTCCGGTATAGTTCCGATTGTCGTACCCAGCGACAGCAATAAAGTTACTGTAAGCCTCTTCGATACAGTTAAGAAGCAATTTTAGTCTGAACAAATTGTTTTGCATGATACTCTGTGACCTGTTTCTCTTTGAATGCATTCGATAAGTGATAGGTTTGTAGGTGATAGGAGATTATAAAGCAATGTCAAGTGCTTTTTTTGATGGTGAAACCGGCTTACCATTTGCTACCTTACCATTCTTGAATGGTTCATTGTATTATGCATCCGGTACAGTATCATCCGGTTTCCATTTCTTCTATGCTGATGGTCGTTACATTATTTTTATCACCGGTCGCACAAATAATAGCGCTTATGGATTTATTCCTGCTTTCAACAGTAAATACTTATATTTTTCTTGCACAAATATCTTTTGAAGTTGTGATAACTACAAATTTAATGTAAATTGGAGAAATTCTTTTTCCGGTTTTCCGATATTTTTTGTTTTCCACCGCTAAACCGATTATTTACAGGTCGAAAAACTGTCAAAATGAATTCTATTACAAGTGAGTTATTTGCATTTTGCATTACCTTACTGCTTGTTGCTAGAAACTGATAGATTACTTTTATCTGTTTTCCAGTTCCTTCTCCGGCATTACTGAGTAAAACGACAGGAACGGCACAGGACAAAAAAATAGCTCCACCATCCAGAAAACTTATCATAAATGATAGTGACGTCACAGCACAGAGAACCAGTTGTGATAAATTCAAAATTTTATCAGCTAAAATATCTCAAACAAATGTTGCTTCTTTGTCCATTTCTATAGCCTTGAATTATCTTTTGCTGTTCTGCTTATCTCTCTCTCATATCTTGACCTCTTGACCTCTTGAATGAGAAATGCTACGGAATCTGTCAAGTTTGAAAATAAATTTATTGCAAGTGACATATACTGAATTTAAGATTTCACTGAAAGAACGATAACAAAACATGTTTAAAACAATTTTTTGCTAAAATTTAATAGAAATTACTTAGAAACATCAAAAATGATAAGAATGCTAGATAAGCTATTAAAACTTTTATCAATCTCATGCTTGTTTTATAAACAATCATATCAGTGTTTTAAGCTTAATGAATGCTTGACATTTTTAATTGATATATAAAATGATTACTAGCGACTATTCGAAATATTTCATCGTATTTTATTTTAAATCACTATAGTTCCATACTTTAATAAATATGAAACTATTATACTAGCTTATATCTTACTTTTATACTAATTATGATTATGGTTATGATCATAATTATGATTAATTACTTGTCATACATAAATTTAATTATATCAAAAATAATAAGCTGTTTTTATCGGTGAATAGGATTTTTCCCGATTGCTATAATTTGCACATAATACTAGATTCTATTGAAGAATTCTGACCTTTCCTCTACCGTAATAATTCAAAATATACTCATAAATATTTATGAGCAGTACATCCGGTTGGCAGGATGACAATTACGTCATTCCGAATAATGAAGAAGCTTAACTTCTCTTCAGATAGTTGCCTCTACAGTTTTGTTTCTTACTCACCGCAGATTACGTGACTTCAACGTCAGAAGCGTTGACATTTGCATTTAGCACACAAAATGAATTCAGGTTATTTACAAAAGCGATGATGTCATCGTAATGATAACTTTTTCGACTTTAGATAAGATGGAAGAATTGAATTATTCTTTCACAAATAAGCAACTCATTTAACTGTTTATTTAGTAATACTATAAGTAATTATAAGTGGTGATACTATAAATAATTAATTAAAAGTAATACTGTAAGTACTTAGTAATAACATAAGTAATTATAAGTAATACTGCTAGAATTATCAGAAGAAGCTGATATAAAATAGCTCTACAAACAGTGCAAATAAACGATAATATTTTTTACAAAACATCGAGATTACTGTGTATCAAAGTTTTTCATCATTTTATTTTCTAGTAAATTACTGTCTCATTAATAAAATAATATTAACTAGCATTCAATGATTTCTGAAATTAGTTGTTCATCTCTTCAAAATTGATCTGGAAATGATCCGATGATTTTAACTAATAATATTTTATTCTTACTCGCATTTATATAAGAGGAAACTGTAGAAAAATTGCTCCATTACTTTATAGTAATTGAAATAGCACATAAAGTTACTCGTTATGATTTATCTAGTTTAACGAAATCAATGATAATATTTAGTAACGATTACTATCAATATCTCAACATGAGATCAAAAATGAAATTCCACCGGAAGTCAAAGTTAGGAATCACATTATCAAGTTAAGAATCAAGCTTACATATTTTTACATATCTACAAAAATAGTACCACAGCGATAACTTCATAAGATTATCTGCTCCATCATATTCACTAATAACTAGCTAAGGTAGCAGGTTGAAAGGATTTTAAAGAACTATTCAAATTATAACTCGCAAATTGCAAATTTTGAACATCAAGTTAATTTAAGCTGCTAAATTTTTTCCTGTTATTAAATTGGTTTTAATGATTAAAGAATTAATAAATTGAAATATTTTAAAGTAAAAACATAATAAACTAAGTTTTCTTAAGTTTGTCTTGTTCACTCGGTAAAGTGTCACAGTCGAAAACTGACATTATCAGTAAAGAACTTCCATCGCTGATGATTTCTGATATTTTCAAATTAATTCAATTGCTATTTGAGATTTTCGTTCGCTTGTCAATTTCGATAATACTACCAAAATCGACCTTCTCCGGTGCCAAATGTATAAAGCGAGAATTATGAATACTCGACCTGCAAACATTTTGTTTCCAATAGTAACTAAAGTGTAAAGTAAGTTTATATTTTAAAATAAGCATATTTAATGTCATTTAAAATATATTTCAAGACTTCTCAACAAACTCTGCTGTTAAAAACTTCACAGAAACGCAAATTTTTTAGTGATTAAAAATTGTACTCAATAAGTTTGTTTTAGTCTGCTCCACTTAGAGTAAAGTAAATTCGTAAACTTTTCAGTCTTCATTCAAGACATACTGAAATCATTGAATATTTTGAATTCATTGGAAATTCACTTGAGGTACACTAAACATATATATCCAATAAGTAATCTAACAAATTCAAAAGTTACTAATTTCAAGCAGTTAATTTAAGTGTATATATGAGATATTAAAATTTATTGCGTACGGTTCTTCTTATCATACCAAAATTACGATTTTGCAGGTAAGAGGGAATTTTTGCATGAAAAAATCTTCCGGTTATTATAATTACTGCTTTTCGATTTAATTATGATTAATTTCGGTGAAATAAAATTTGATATTATTATCTTTCCTGATAGACCCGTTGAATGAGACTAATCTTGGTCTTTTTCAGACATGTAATTGAAAAACTCCTGGAATTTAATGTACTTCTAGACCTAAAATCATTAAGTTATATCATACCTGCATGTAAGCACATAATTAATATCAGAATATTCAAGCAAATATTTGTGATTGATAATAAAATCTTTCTCATGGAAAATGTATAAAAAGGCATTGCTATTACAGCAAGCAAAATCGCAGCAATATGAATAAAAGTAAAGTGCGAGCAAAACATGCTAAATTCAATAACCTGTCAGGTGATCATCTACAGATTTAATTGACAGTAATATACAGTGACTGGTTAAGTCGAA
The DNA here is from genome assembly GCA_013365365.1 of Cruorifilaria tuberocauda. Classification (NCBI taxonomy): domain Eukaryota; kingdom Metazoa; phylum Nematoda; class Chromadorea; order Rhabditida; family Onchocercidae; genus Cruorifilaria; species Cruorifilaria tuberocauda. Next base: position 10,888 of record JABVXU010000080.1, read on the forward strand.
TATTATAAGATGAATTTTGTAGACGAATAGTCTTATCGCTAGAATCATTGGTATCAATCGCGTCCTTCTTTACATCAATTGATAAAATCAAATTTTCACTCCATCAGATTACAACTTTGGAAAATTGCTTTATTCTTCCACTTTCTGAAATAATTAATTCGTTTATTTTTTTTTCGTAAGTGAAAATTTGCAAAAGTATATTTTGTTTAGAGTTTTGAGTCAATTTTGAATTTCATTTTAACATATCGTAGATAAAATTAAAAGATGCCTTTAAATGCAAATAAATTAAAAGTGCTTTGAATAAATGAAAGTATTTAAGTCGGAAGTAATGGATGAATGATTGAAGTTTAGTCACATTGATTGCGCAATTTCGGAAATGGATCATCGCTGATCATAAGACGATAACGGCCAAGAACTATTTATTGCAAACTGAATCAGCAAAAAATTAAGGGACGAGTTATTCCTCTCATTTATATATTTCAATTTGAAATTAATTGGCAACGGTTGGAAAGTTAACTTGAAAGAGCCATATATCTCATTTACGTTATTTGACCTTATATTGCTTTAAATTATTTTTTGAAGGTCAGTAATTGTCTTACTTGTTTAATTGATTGTTAAGCCTCTAATTTGTTACCGTACTACGGAAGATATAATTAAATTTAATAAATCATCTTTTTTCTATTAATTTAAAGATCTAACTTTGTCAGTTATAAATTTCAACGAAGAAGAAAATCTGAAAGATTTAACATTTTCATCGCTCTTTTTTTCGATATTCAAATTTTCCGTTCAAATTACGAATGTTAGAAAAAATTCCCACTACTTACTGCAAAAGTTCGATTTTGCAAATGAATAAAACTTTTTATGCGAAGTGATTTGATAGTACGTTAAAGAAAATGCCTTTATCATTGGAATCAATCTTGCCATTTCTCTTTCCTTCTTATATCTTTCTCTTTCCACAAGAGTTGCGCAATCTGAAGTTCGTTCGAATCGATGAAGGAATAAAATAATATAATAAAAATTTTGCGGCTTTTCTCCTTTCTTGATTTCTTTATCATTTATCATTCCTTATCATTGAAGAATGCAATGAGCCAAAAGTAAAACAAACTTTTCATTTTTGAATTTCTAAAATATTTTAATTCCAAAAAGGTTTGAACAGAATATCCGAGTATTTATTTTTTATCACTTCTGATGAAAATTTCAGTATGATAAGTGAGAAAGAGATAGACAATCACTGATCGCAATGACTTCATGGATGGATAGATTCATTGGATGGACGGACACGAAAGGTCAAGGAAGCAATGGGAAAGAGATTAGTTAATAGGATGCAAATTGAATGAATGAACTTTTTATGACAATTGAAAATCAATTATGTCCTTATCTGAAATGTATGTATAAAATTTTCTTTCTGTTTACTTGTATATGCTTCTATTTTCTATTTACACTTTTTAGTAACTATCGATCGATACGTGAAACCATTCCACGTAACGAAATTTGAATTCACTTATACTAATGAATGTTAAAAATGAATGACCATAATGTTGAAAAGAAATTCATAAAGCGACTTTTATTTCCGCCTAAGCATTTCGATTCTTATCTGAAATTAAGAATTTACAAGATAAAAAGTATTTGGAATTAAAATTTATGACTTAAAAAGTTTTGTGAAGTTTTGCTGTTTAGATTTGAACGAGTTTTACACTTCGTCTAAAAATTCATGCTCATAAAACTCTAACTTCAGAAATGATGTTATAAACAGTCAACTCAGAAATGCAAGAAAAAAAGTTGATTTTAAAAAAGATCAGAGAATGAAAAAATACGAATAAGATTGATCATTCAGACAGCAACCATCATTTCACTACTGAACTGCAAAGTAATTCAATTAATTTTCAAAAATGTGCAGGAAAAAATGAAATTGCAAATTATAAACTTCTAGTGTGGCCTTTATATGACTTAATGAAGGTAATATAGGCTTAATACACCTACCGAAGTTTGAAATAATTATTAGCTAATATCGTTTTAGAAAAGTAATAAACAAGCAGAGGTTAAAGTGATGACAGTTTGATATATCTATCAAAAACATGCAAATGTCTGAAACTACCAGTCGAATGAGTAAAGTAAATCATTTAATGTTTTCATATTTACGATTATAATAAACCTGAAACTTAAAATTCGCAAACAATAAAGGTTGAAATATAATCATATAAAAAATAAAGAATAATAATAGGTTCGTTAATTAGAAGATACTAATAGAATGAGAAGTTAGGGTTTTATGGCATTAGACTATATGACATTTCTATAATTCGCTCAATTGATATCCTAAAATCAGCAGTCAATTAACAGCCTATCACCAAATATACCTTAAATTTTGATTAAATCAGTATCAATTGCCAGAGAAGATGAAAGTTGGTGAATGCATACAACAAGTAGTGATTGCTTTCTATGAATATGATAAGCTGACATCAGTGGGTCGTAAGAAAACTAAAGAAAGGCTTTTCAAATAGTTGCTATATCTATATTTTGATTTCATAACTCCTTGACTTAATAGCCTAAATCCTCAATTATCGACAAAAATGTAAGTGAATTATTTCCGGAGAAATGGCAGATTAGTAAATAAATATTTGAAGTGATAAGGGATTTTGAATGATACAAGCTGTATTAAGAAAATGTTTGGTGGAGGTTGAGTTGATATCGTCGAGTTGCTGGTCGTGCAATGATTGAACTGAAGGCCGGAAAAAGGAAAGTTGGACGATAGTGTGAAGGTTAGTGAAACCTTGGCCTCGATATATGCAGATACGTGTAGCTTTGCCTACCTATTGCTCACCTTTTCGAGGTCGAAAGTTTGTCCCCCATTTATACTTCGACCTGAACCGATCTACTTCTCTTTTCTTTTTTCTATAGCGGATGATCCCACTTACCAAGGTCAATAAATTTACGGCTCAATCAAGGTTGCATTTCCTCGAAAAGGCCATCATCCATATCTTTCCATTTCATTTATCCTTTTGAAAGCCTTCAATCGTCTTTTCCAGATTCCATTGCTTTCTCTCGGCTTCTAAATGTCGTTCAGTTCATTTCTCTTTTTTTAATTCAATACTTCTCACAATCAATTATAAGATGCAAGCATTACTCATGTATTTCCTGTAGAAACTTTTTCTCTATTCATTTTCATTTGTTGTTATTGAAGGCGGTGAATCTGTTCCACTGGAGAACGCTCGGATTTAATTGTCATTCACATTTCGTCATCATCAGTATTATCAAGCACTAAACCTTCCTCCTCCATCAAGCAGGTAGAAAAGGACAAGGCCTTGACCCCGCGATATTTGGGACACGGTGGCGGTGACAGTTCACTACCACAAGCGAGAGCACCCATCATCGCTTCCCATTTTCTCCCAACCCTACGCAATTCTCCGACGAGTTTATTACTATCATTACTACTTCCTCTTCCTTTTCCTTTTCCTTTTCTTTCACTAACCACCTACCCATCCATCCATGCAACTGTCCGTCCGTCCATCCGTCCATCGGTCCGTCCATCCGATCAACAACTTATTGCCTGTCTTTCGATGGAAGCCGCAGTGGTTGAAGCTGGGAGTGTCGAAAGTTTTCGGTCGAAATGGGTACCCACTGATACACTAAAACATTTGCACACATCAGCCACTGTCATGCATTTCTCTTTCCTTGCAGTTTCGATCCCCGAAATGGATGAGAACTCTCGAAGTGCGGGTGCGACAATACTCGGTGATTGGAGTTCTCTCAGGTCTCTTCCCTTCCCAACAGCCCTGCAGTTCTCTTCACCAATAAGTGCTGTCTCTCCAAGTTGCATTACCGCCCACCCGAGTTCACCTCCACCCCTCCCGACTTCTCTCTCTCTCCAAGGGATGGATGAGCAGGAAGATAGTGATAGCAGCAGCTTAAGTGACAAGGTGTACGGATCAGGTCTGGTCTGCAACGCTGTCTGTCTCTGTGTGCGTCCGCTAGCTTTTCTTCTACCGCGGCATGCGTGAGGTACCACCCACTTTTGTAAGGTGATGAATCGCTGCCTGTGATACGATTTGCTATTACCTGTTCACTCCATACCCTTCCGGATACCCTGGATCCTACTCATCCCACCCATTCCTCTAATAATTCCGTGAAATTTGTTGTCGGCTTACCGGTCTGTACTACAGTTGCTTTCACTGTTTGATGTGGTTTCTTGTAGCAGTAGCAGTTCACCTGTCATAAAGGTACAGACCGCTGTCTACCTCGTCGTATACATGTATGCATGCGTGTGTGTGTGCGTGTATTTGTCTGTTGGTAGCAAGGTCAACGCAGCATCAGAAGAGTGACAACGAAGGCCGGAGCGCCGAGCAAATCACCGGCAACTATTGCCATCATGGTTGGCATTGAAACGGCCTTGAAGCTGGACGATCTGAACTGTAAGCCGCAAATCGAATACGAAAACTGTCCGGTTTGTGGGGATCGCGTGTCCGGGTACCATTACGGATTGCTCACCTGTGAATCATGCAAGGTTCGCTTAATACTTTCAAGTTTTTTTCAAATCAATTTACGGTACAATAATCTCTACCTGAAAATATCGCTTTATATAATTACGTAACACTATGCTTTCATGTATACCGTAACAAGTTTATTTAACTTATGATGCCATCAACTGTTTCATTTTAATATTACAAGTTCATTCCTAATTTTCATAATTCTTAAAATAATACCGTACTCTATTCCATAGCAGCATGTGTAAAAGCAACAATGTTCTTTTCAACCAATCAATCAACAAGCTCTATTTGTATGCTCCTTTGAAAATGCTTATCCTCGATACGTGATAGTTTCTTGACTGTTTCTTTGTGGAATGTTACTTACTAGAAATTAATTAGATTCTATCAAAGTTTACTTTCATTTCACTTTACTTCATTCCTTGCACGTAACTTAAATGCGCTATGATCACTTTCAAATTTCTCTTTCAATTGAAATTCCATCAAATTAAAATTCAACTGATTTCTAAAATCTTTACTTCCTCACTTTTTTTTTTGATGGATTACGAATATCTCTCTCTTTGCCTCTCTCACTCACTTTCCCTCTCTTTCGTTTCTCCATCGTAAGTGATATTTCGTTGGAAAACAATTCGGCAGTTTCGTAAATGCTATTTTATCAGTCTATCAATTTGTTCCAAATGAATTTTTTTGTTGAAAATTTCATTTCAATTGTGAAAATCATTCATCTTATTCTTTTCCTTGACAAATTTTGCAAAAAAAAAACTTTGTAGGGCAAATATTTTGAATAATTTCGAATATTTCTTACCTAAAATTCAACTTTTTAGATGTTATATTACGTTGAAAACAAAATGTTTCATTTTCAGGGCTTCTTTAAGCGAACAGTGCAAAACAAAAAGGTTTATTTTTATTTATTTACTTTAAATAATATTAAATTTCAAGAAAATTTTTTTAGTTGAGATATTTTGCAAAGCTATTATATATTCTTTTTGAATTGTTGAATTGTAAATAACTTTCACGTTCATTCTTCTTTTGAAAAATTGATAGCAGAAGGAATTTGTTTCATTCTTTACTAAATCATTTTGTTAAATAAGTAATTTTAGGAGCTCTTATCAGAAAGCTTCCTGAAATAGTGTAAAGATCAGATAAAGCAATTACTTATTTAACAAAATGATCTAGCTTTCCAATTTAAAAAATCCATATTTTGTACGAAACTGCAGAAATTTATGAATATATCATTTTTAGCTTAGATTATCAAGAATCCAATTTCAGTCATATCAATGTTCGGCAGATCAGAATTGTGCAGTGGATAAATCATGTCGGAAACGTTGTCCACATTGTCGATTTCAAAAATGTATACAACGTGGGATGAAGGTTGAAGGTTAGTAAACAAATAAACAAAGCATTTTCGAGAATTCCTTTCGTCTAAAATTTTCATCATGTAATAGTATGAAGACGATTCACCATATTTTAATTAACTTGATTAAAAAAATAACTTTCAAAACTTTTAATTTGATGCAATTTCGAATAGCATTTTTTAAGCTACGATAAATTGAAATTCTTTCAAGTTAAGAGTTCTGAATTTATGAAAATTATGAAGTTTCTAACATTCCGAAATCATAACTACTAATCATAAATATGATAATAATGAAATCATTGAAGTGAAAATTATCCTTAACTTTACTTTCTTCAGATGAAAAGGATGAAATGCTTTTTTCTTTAATCAACTTTTCTCATTTCAAACATACCAACAATAATAATAATTAATTTTTAAAGTAAGAAAAGTAGTAAGATAGTATTGAAATGAACTCTCTCAAAATATTCATGAAGTATTTTCTGTTCATTTGATATGAATAATTTGTGTGTTTGCTTATCGTTACAATCACTATTATATACCGTATCGCTTATATCTTGTAGATATGTGCATATGACAACTTTTTGTTTACACACTTCAGAGTTCAACACATTCCAATTATATTACCGTAATATGATGGGAAATATTATTGCTCATACTATCTTTGCATGAATTCGAGAAATTCTAATACAATTAGATACTTTCTAAATCATTGAAATCATTTCATTCATATGTTCATTTTAAAAAAATTAAAAAAATTTTGGGTAGATAGTAAAATAAAATGGAATTAAATAATCATTCTTGCTAACTTATACAGTTAAGAAAGCTATCAGTAATCTCTGATAATTTTTAATTTCTACATAGATCGTTAAATCTCTTCTTAATTTTTTCCTTTAATTAATTATGCATTCTTTTGCTTATCATCAATATTAAATAGATATATATCTCTTTAAATTATTATTTTCGAAAGAGGAAATTTCTTTTCTTTATCAATAAGATACTGTTGAATCCTCTTCCCAAATCAAATCAATTATACCTATATATTAACTCATTTTTTCATTTTCACCTTCATTCAACCAACCGTTATGATCCAATCATGTCAATGTCATCCTAAATGTTGTCGTTAATCATACAATTGTAAAATTTTCGATTCCACTTACATCCAGTTTTTTGGAATCTAATAAATGGATTGGTGAATTCGAAGAATTCTGTAATTAATTCCAAGTTAGAAGTATTGAAAGAGAGAAACTTAGTGGTAATACAAAGAACACAAATGAAACTAAGAAATAGTGGTGAGAGTTAACGCGCGCGCCATTTCTTTAAATCAAGTTCAAAATCGCTATTTCAAATTGAAAAGTAAATTTATCTTTTTGAAATATAACTTTTAGTAATTTTAAAAATTTGGAAGTGTTGTAATAAACGTATAATTTAAAATAGAAGGAAATTCATTATTCTATATAAGAATATTTGAGTTTTAAAATTGGAAAATTTTAGGTGAGATATTTAAAGGAAGTAAAGTTTCGATGACTTCATTATCATATTTATTTGAAAAACTTTATCATAAAATTATCAGTTATAATTTTGAAATGTTAGAAACTTCACATTTTTATAAATTTAGAACTTTTAACTTGAAAGAATTTTAAGTAGCAATGATATGCAGACTTTTGATTGAATGATTCAATCAATGGTAAAATCCTTAGGTGATAAGAGAATGAGAGTAATTGCTAGCAGGCTGGTTGGATAACGATGACCGGTTTTTTTGTACATACACATGAATTTCGAAAATGAAATTGTCGTTGTCGACGGCAGGGGTCCCTCAGCACGAGGAGGGGAAGGTACGCAAAAAGTGTTTCAAAAAATTCGATCCATAAAAGTGTCTTCTCTATCACACACAACACCTTACTTCACTCTCTTGGTAGACGCTCTGATCGATTTTGAAAAGTTTGAAGTGATTTCCACCCACTCAACATTCTTTACAAAAGGAACCATAAAATCTTTGAAAAAACGAAAGGGAAAAGTTGAAATACGATGACAATAAACTAAGTAAATATGATATGATATGATATTCTCATCCATATCATTGTGTCCTTTAATACTTCAATTATTATCTTTCCAATATAAAATGAAATAATTGTTTTCTTAGGTGAATGGAAATGGTCACTTGAAGATTAAGTTTATATTATAAGTAACATTGAACTATAGAAAAGTTGAAATACTTGCTAGGTTAATCAAAACAATGATTCAGAATTTCAGAAGTCATTTACTCACTTTCAAACGGTTTCCATTGGTTTACTCAATGCTAACCTAAGAATAGAAGTCTTTTAAATCTAAATAATAATAATTGCAATTTAGACTTTCAAAAAATTTTCTAGATATTATGCACTTGTGAATTATCATTTTGATGATACCATATTCAATTTTACTGTGATTATCTTCTCTATCGAGAATGATACCAATGATTCCTTCATTAATACTCTTGGAATCATAAAAGTTAAGAGACTTCAATGGAAAGTTATACACAGTATGAGCGTTGCAAGTAAATTTTCCATGAATAAAATAAATGCAATTTTGGAAAATTGTATCTTTAATTTAAAACTAGAATAACATGATTTCAGATTTCAATTTATTTGAGATTAAGTTCGAAAATCCAATCTCATATTATGCTGGGATTTTGAATTTTTGTAAAATCAATTCTAGACTAATAAATTGAAAATTTTCATATCTCTCACTTTAACATATCAATTAGTTTTTATATTTTACGTTAGATTACAATAATCACTACATCATTTTTTTATAATGAGAAATATACCATAAATTTCATTCCTTTATAATTTCAAATTTCATTGTTAAATAATAACAATGGTTTCTTTTTCAACTGACCATACCTTTTCATCTATAGTCGTCTCTTTAATTTGCATAATCCATCAACCAGTGTACTTATCGCGTCCTCTTAATTATTCGGTTAGATTTATTTATTTTTTTTTTATAATTCAAATTATACCGTAGAGTCCTGAAGAGATTCATTTTTTATTGTTTCATTTTTTCGTTTTTTTTTTTTTGAATCCAACGCGCCAATGAATTTCTTACATCTAATAGCTTTTCGATGGTGGCATCCAAACTGTTAGTAATAATGGGCTATTTAACCGTAGTAATGATACCATTTTTTTTTCCTGAAAAAAATGTTTTTTCCGGAAAAAATAATTTCATTTTTTTTTAAAAACATTTTTCTCTTTCTTTCCTTCCTCTTTTTCACAGAAATTGCCAGTTTCATTCAATTCTTTCTCTTTTCTCTCTTTTTTTTTTCGTCTTCAATCGGCAAAAAATAGAAATTATTTCGCTTTTCTCCGTAACCGGCGTTCTTTTAGCTGCTAATTCAGGGATAGAGACTTTTTTTCTCTCTCTCTCTCTCCCTCTCTCTCTCTCTCATGTTTCTTCTCTATTTGAGAGAAAAATGTCTTCCAGGGTTGATTCACTGATCTTTCAGGGAACAATTGATGAAACAAGTTTTTTAATCAGTCTTACAGATTTTCATTATTGATTGAAAAGATGAAGGGAAAACAATTAAAAATCTATTTCCTTACTGTACTATTATTATATTAACTGCTGGATGATCTATTATTTTAAAAATTTATATTAAACTTAACTTTAAGTAAACTATATATAAGGTAAACTGTAACATTAAAATGTTAATACAGTTTAGATGAATAACTTACTGCGTAGTTAATTCACACTCATCTCTTGGAACCTGAATGGTCATGAAATGATGACCCTTTAATTGGTACTAATTGTTCCGTTGAATTACAGGAAATTTATTCATTATATAGCATTAGCAGAAACCTAACTCGTCCCTTACAAAAAAATTGTATGAATGATAAAAGGTAGTTAATGAAAGTGGTGGTCATGGGAAGTGGTCAAGAGAAAATTCGTATAGAAGTAAGAGAGTTTTTAAAAAGAGGAAAGCAAGTGGGAGAGAGGGAATATAAAGATAGGATAGAAAGAGGACCAGTAAAATGTATGCGTTAATTACTGAAGCGAGAAATGAGTGCTAGTACAGTGTGATCCGATCTAAGGGTTGGGGTAATTTATGTGAGAGATACGATCCATGTCGGATACACAGATGAATGATAAAAAGAAGTTGGTCAGTGAAAGTAGTCAGGGGAAAATTCGGATAGTGGCAAAAGAGTTTTATTGAATAAATTAAAGGGATCTGCTTGTGTGGCTATTATTACTGTTGTATTGCTACTAGTACCATTACTGGGAATAAAAGGCTGAGGACAGAGCTGTAAAAAGCTCAGCTTGTTGTCCTCTTTTTTACCTATCTCTAAAACCATGAGAGAACAATGGATGTTGACCTCAGCATGTCCTTTTTCGGCTTTTCTATTTTCATGCGACAAATAACTTTGCACATGGATGACACTTTTCAACATTTATATAATACCGATCGTTAAAGAGCATAGCGCTAATTGCAGTAAACAATAAATTATGGAATAATGTCTTAAAATATAATATGATATTTTGTTAAAAATTCCAGCAAAGCAAAGATAAGCTGATAAGATAGTAGACAGGAAAAAGTTTTATCAAATTGATTAATTTTTTCCTAAAATTGAAATATTGAAAAATTGAACAAAAAAAAAAATGGAAATATTTTTTGTTTGTAAATGCATTTGAAAATTTAAATTATCTCAAAATAGAATGGTTTATAGCAGTTCGTGAAGATCGTATGCGTGGTGGACGTAATAAATTTGGTTCATATTATAAACGTGATCGTGCACAGCGCATGCAACGTATAGCATTACGAGCAAATGGAACACATAATTTTTTCAATCAGAATACAACAGAACAACAAGTTTCTAGCAGGTTTATTTCTTCATACTTTCATACTTTTTGGTTGATATTCATTTGTGAAATTTTGATATTTCATGATTCTAGCTTACATTCTAAACATTCCGTACAAAATTTAATTTTTTTTTTTTTTAAAGTACACCAACTGGGATAGCAGCAACAGCAGCCGTAACTGCAGCTGCTGCTGTACATGCACAATATTTCGATACGAGTGGAAATCAAAAGTTCAAAAATGATTACGATGCACTGCTACAATCACCAACACTTTCAAGTAGTACACAACCTCCAACAAGTAAGCACCTCAACCCTGTATAATTTCTCCTAGAATAAACTTTTACAGAAAACAATTAACTCATAAATATTAGCTATGACTAGATATAATTTATATATAGTATATATTAGATATAATGTATCTTTAGGTAGCAATAATTTAAATATAGTAAAATCTATTCGATGAAATGACATTTTAGTTGATATCATTTGTAATGAACTAATTGCAGTTTCATTTCAATTTCAACAGATCAATAACTTTTATGAAAACTTGTAAAATCATCCACAAAATAACTCACAATGATATATTTTTAAAGTAATTGAAATCTTTTTTTAAATACCATTTTAACAGTTCATCCAAATTTTTCAGAAAATAAAAAAATCATATAAATTTCTAAATTTTACTGTTTACTTTAAAATATTTAATTACGTTAAATAGTTACAGATTACGTGGTGCCACGACCGAGTGCATATTTGCCAAATTGTGATAACTTGGCTGCTTTGCTTGGCTCATCCATCGATGATCCGTTATTGCGTAGCTCATCGTTTCCCATCTATTCCTGCGTTAAACCGGAACCTTTCGATGGCTATACCGAAGCCAGTAAATGTTTCATTGTTGAACTTCATAATAAACTTACAAATAATTTACTGCTTATCTCATCGTAATTCTTCTGTCGCGAATTCATAATAATTTTTTGTATGAAAAGTTTTAAATTCAAATAAATGAATTTTCATTCGAACTTTGAATATGATTCTAAAAATTTCTAGGTTTTTCGCAACCTTCACTTCCTACCGATTATTCACCATTCTGTCCACCAACTTCGTCCTACACAGCGATGACAGCAATGGCACCGACAGCGGTAGCATCAGCAACTCCGACAGCCGGTACTACAGCGGATCGTTCCTCACCGCTGCTACCGATATGTCCGCTACCAACCGAAAAAACTATCGACAGTGTCTTTTACGCCCCGAAACAAACGGCTCTTTTGTGCAGTTGTACAGAATCTCTGCTAGATCCAAATCTACTCATACATTTATTAGGCAAAGGTGACAAAACCCGAGATGCATTCCAATTCTGTAAGTCAGTTATCGAAGAAAGTCTCAATTCAATTGTTACATGGGCTAAAAATGCACCATATTTTGAACAATTGCCGGTAAGTTCAAATCTAATATCCGATTAAACGAATTTACCGAAATGCAATGATTTTGAGATTAAAATTCAGCAAAAATCGAAATTTTAAGAAAGTTTTCAACGATCAGTTTTTTATGTGCTAGTGATTGTCCTCAGTAATCATATAAGCAAGCCTTTACACTAAACTTAGTTGTATTAAAATTAGACTTCGAGGTCGAATATCCTTTTTTATTCTAACATAATTATATGTTATATTACCATCCTTTATTATATCAATTTTATTGCTTTCTGATACGATTCATTGATTCAAGCATAATCATTGAAAGTCAAAATTAGCGCATTAATAAAAAAAATGGAAAGCGAATTTCTCTCAAATGATATTCTGCAAAGAAATGCAAAGATGCAAAGAAGTATATATAAAATTTAAGCTAAAAAAGAAATTAACTCATGAAATTTTCCACATATATTTGAAACTAAAACATTTTTTGTTATAATTTCTATCATAATCCTTGAAAACAATTTTATTTCAAATTTCCCAGTAGGATTGGGAAATGATTTTTTTTGATTCAAGATTTATTTTTGCCTTCTGAATTAAGCTTTCTTAGAGTTTTCAAATATTTAGGATTATCCTTAAATAATATTCTTTCGATGATATTTCGAAAACGTATCCGTTTCAAAAGTTTATCTTATACGAAAGCAATGAAAATTTAAGATATTATTAGTGGGTTATTCCTGTAAAGAAATTCAAATTAAAGTATTTGTTTTAAAACTTTTTCTTTTTTTAGGTCGATGATCAAATAGCATTAATTTATACGTCCTGGGCACCAATTCATGTTCTTGATTTCACATTTCATATTCTTCACAGTCATCTACCGATTTCCATTCAATTTGGCAATAGTCCGTTAGTTTTCACTTAATACAATATATATCAGGTGTTCAAGCTGAATATTCACTAAATTTGGTAATGTTATTTGAAAAAGTTTAAAGGAATCTAACTTTTTGAATTAGTGTTTCAATCTTATTATAAAATTTATCCCCAAAACTAGAAATACAATATTAATCAAAATGGAAATTACATAGCTGTTGTAATACATTTTTGTAGATTACCCGTATCAACCATTTGCTTAATGGGTTTTGATACATTAGCACCAAAGTTCAATGAATTATGCAGTAAATTACAATCATTGAATTTCGATCGCTTTGATTATGCCGCATTTAAAGTGCTAACTTTGTTCGAAGACCGAGGTGTATTTTTAATATTTTATCAACAATAAAACAATCCTATTTATTTTTTTGATATAGATTTCAGCTTAGATTATGAGCTTATATTACAGTATGTTTTTGATAACATTTATGAGATATACGGTAAATGAAATTCTTTTCTTAGATACTTTGATGATATTCTGAATTTTTAGACATTCTAACTTCTAAAGGATTAGTTCTCATAATCTAAGGTCAAGGAAACTAACAGTAGTTATATTTTTTGATTCCAGATAAATGAATAATTCAATTGTTAGCTATCAGATTGATTACTCCCGAGATTGCTCATCTAAAAGAATAAACAATAATTACCATCTTTTCTATTTTTGCCATTGCTATGCAGTAGTAAACTTTACAGCTTTTCATGTGCGAATATTTGTTGTATTTACACATCGTACATAAACGCATCATTGCAATTGCTGAATTGAATGCAAAAGAAATATGCAAATTTCAGGTGAACGAAGTGCAGTAAACAATTGTGCTCTGACAGCTCAAGTTCATGCATCGATACTCACTGCATGGGCAGCATATCGTTCTGTCCCCATTGCTACCGATCATCCATTATATGTTGTTTACGAGGAACTAAAGTAAGTTGGCCATTGATTTGGTGAGGGTATTTGAGAGAAATTAAAAACACCGGAATGGAGACGGCTATCCTCTTCATATCAGCATTAATCATCGCATATTACTTTGAAATGGAATAATTCTCTTTAATTCAATGCAAATGAAATAATTATTTTTAGATTATAAAGAGAGAGAAATCTCTCTGCAACAATTTTTCCCTTATTTTTTTATCCCATCAATACTTGTAAGGATTATAGAAAAGGATTATTTCTGCACTCTTGAAAGTAAGATACTCATTACGGTATATGAAGAAAGCATTGTGTAGGTGTTGAAAGTACTTGAATTTTTGTGATATTCGAGCACTACTCTACTTGAGCGAGTTCACATGTATCGCCCTTTGACCTTTCTAATTAGTAGCGCGGTACCGATTATTTTTAACACATGCCAAAACCGGTAATTATCCTCTTCTCACTTTATGAATCCTAGGATAGTATGGAAGTGATTGAAAAGCTCGAGAACTCTACTGCCATTCTTTTTCTTCTTTTTTCATACCATTGGGGATGAAAGAAAGACAAAGAATTGTTTTTCACTCATAACTAATAGTTTAATAGCAAGTTCTTAGAATCAAATCACTGAGTGCTTACTAAATCGCGTTAGCTTTCTTTTAATTTATTTGAAATATGCGAAATTTCTGAAAAACCAATACTTATTAGTAACTTTAAAGTACATAAATATCTTTAAAATATACTGAAATTGATTTCTACCTTACTAATAAATGATTTAATATAAGTATTTCTCCGACTTACTTTAATTATACGACAAATTCTCAATTAAAACTTTTGAAGAACATTTCAGGATTCTTGCACGTCAGGCGGCTCACTTGCTCAGTAAATATTCTACAGTGGGAATGGAAGAAAATTTATTAAAAGAAATGCTAACACGTAAAGAACATCACTTAGTATCACAACAACCGCCGTTGTCAATACCGCCACCACCACCACCACAGCAATATGCATAATTATAAACTGAATCAAATGTGCGCACTTGTCTCACCTCATCATTCCACAGTCACTTAATCCAAATTATCATTTTCTCATTCAAAATATTATTTTGTCAAGAATCAAAAAGTTATTTTCATATTTTAGGAAGTATCAATTGTTGAGTCAAAAATTTAGGCACTAATTTTTTTTTTGTTACATAAACATTCTCCTCACTACCTACTCAATTCCTACAAATTATCCAGAATTATTTATCGCTTTCTTCGCTCTCCTGACAAAGTGCGTACAACTGATCTCGTCAGGAAACTCGGGTGCCGCAATTCCGCAGTAAATTCAGCAGGGAGCCGCTGTGGATACAGTCAAGAAAATCCATCAAGCATAGAAGAATCAGCAATTTAATCCAACTCATTCCAGCTTATCTTATTTCACTCAGTTTTATTCTAATTGAAATTTTTATTGAGCAATTCTATTCCACTGAATTCTACTTCAAATCAATTCAAGTACGGGCCGTTAAAGGCTTTGTCCAGTAAATTTATTCAGGCCAGTAGCATTTTGTTTCAATATTTTCTCTATTTTGTTAAATTTATTCCTTTTTTGAGCATCATCCATTATTATTACACTTCGTGGAATTTTATTGTTTTCCTCTCTTACTCCTTTTTTTATCTTTATAATATCCATAATATTTTGATATCATTTTTTTTTCATTTTCTCCAAAGGATGAAAGTAACATCTCACAATCTCAAAAGAAAAAAATAAATTTCAAAAAGCAATGAATAATAAATGAAATTATGTTCAAAAAGAAAAGATCATTTGTTCATTGCCTATAAAAATAATAATATATATAAGTATATACATATATACATGAAAATATTTAGGAACTTTTTATCTTCGCTATCTTTCCATATTTAATCAATCATTTTTTGAATAGTATAATTTTATGGAAATTTGATTACCTTGTAATATACCTTACCTTATCCTTCCCAATCGCCTCATTCACACACTACCAGTACTGTTTCTGCATACTGAATACATTCCAGCACACAGCCACGTTATTTCCTTTACTGTTAATTATTGTTGTTGTTTTATTTTACATAACAAATAACTAACTATCCTTTTCCTCAGCTTCTTTCTACTTTGTTGACAGTTGAAAATCTCTTCGACTTTTTCAGCTTTAGTGATGACTCATGGAAGATACGAAGAAAAAATTGTTGCATCCTATCTCGGGTCAAAACTTAGCTAAAGTCGAAATTTTTGAATTATTATTTATAAATATATATGTAATCTTTTTTTTTTTTTTTATAAATTAAACTACTGCTATTTTTATTCCTAAAAGCATAATTACTTTCAATTACTGGTATTTCACTGCTGTTGTTATTCCTTATAGCTATGCCTTTTTGCTTTCTTGCCTATTTTTTTAGTACTATTGGAAAAAGCATCGATTATGTTATGGTATATATGAAGTGAAATTTTTTTGATTTTATTTAGGGTTCTAAGTGGTTTTCATAACACAGAAAACAATCTGTCATCTTTTTTGTTTTGCAAGACTGAATGCATTAATAGCAACGGAACTTACTTAAAATAAAGAATAAATTAAAATTTAAGTGAAATATCGCAGAAACGAAGCTATCGATTTGGAATCCATTCTTCCAGGATTATATAAAACATTTCTATGATAGTTTTATATTAAAATTTGACAAATTCATGGAAACCATTTGAAGCTTTCATACTTTAATATTATCATAGAAATTTTTGCTTATTCTGCTTCGGTTCTTGAAGAACAAGCATCTCAAGAACATTATCAGTGATCATCTATACATTCTATAATTTTACCTAAGCTTTTGCATTTCTAGCTAAGAATTTTTTCAATTAAAGATCAGTCGTATTATCAAACCTTTCTTGCAGTTTAGTTTGAATTAATCAAATGAATTTGACTTTCAAACTTCCGAATCACATATTATCCTAAAATTAGCTATTGAGAAAATTAATAATTTAATGAATACCGTAAAGTAAACAAAATTTAATCGAATAATTAACTGATAAAATATTTCTACAATTAATCATCACAAATCAATTCAACAATACAACAGTGCAAACTGTTTAACCTATTATTCTCAAAGTGTTGTTTGATCAGTAGAAAGAATAAAAAAGAAAAAAAAATGCTATTATTATAATTTCCTACACGAATAACATTTGTATTATTTACAAAAAAATTCGTTAAAATTTACTCGCATTTTAAATTAATTGTCTCCTGAGCATTCTCTATAGAAGTAGTGGAGATCCATCGGTTTCTATCCTGCACCCAGATCTGGTACTAAACTTTTTTCGGTAAGATCCGCAATGATTGTAGGAAACTGAGGAATGCTATTCGGAATTCATCATTCAATAACGTATACAAACATGGATTCCATATCGTTGAGCTATAAAGAAGAATTGAATTAATACTTAAATGTGTGTGAGCTAATAGTGAGGAGGAAGGTACCTCATTGAAATGCAATGTGTTATGATGCCAATCAAATATTCCTGTTGATTAACAAAATTCGGTAACCAGTGATAATCTCTGAGGAAATTGAAGAGAACAGACGGCATCCAGCAACAAGCGAACACGGTTACCATTGCAATTAGCATACGATTCACGTGCAAACGTCGTTTCAGTGCTTGATATCGATAAAACGAGTATTTAATCATATCCTTCTTAAATTCGGATTTCTAAAATCCGGAATAGTTATCGAAGCTAGAATAAGATTTATCTTACAGAAAGGTCAAATATGATAGCTTTTAGCTCAAAGGTTGGATGAATTTATTTTGAAATGCAAGAAAATTAGCGGTTTTTACATCAATAGGATGAAAATCAAACTAACTTTGGTAAGTTTCAATGAGATCATTGTATAGCAAAAGGAAATTACAGTAAATGGTGCGATGAATTGAAAAATGAATACGACTGTACCTGAAAATTCAGTCGGAAATTTAAAACTTTAAGTAAAATTAATATTTCAGGCTTTCGAACTGTTATAATTAAATTTTAAAATTGCCGAGTAAGCTATTTTGATCATATTTTGTTGCAAAAGGAAAAAGTGAAATCACTGGGAAACAATCACGTAGACAGAGCAAACAATTTAATCAATCAATAACTTAATCACTTAATCAGTGAAGTGCAAGCACCTCCAATTTATCTTCGATAAACTTGAAATACAGATTTCGATCCTTCAATTGGGATTAATCTTTACGGTTTCTATTTTAGCATTTAATTAAATACTCTTATCAACTCAAACCATGAGGTGTTGTGAAAAGTCCATATAATTTGTTGGAAAATTTAGCAACAAACCATAAGTGCCTCGGCCAGCATCGTCATGGCCCCAATCTTCGGTGCAAAATTGGCCACAAAAATTTTTATATTCAATAAATCTCTGCTTAACAAACATAGGTAACGATATTGCTGTTGCTAATATAAAATTCAAGGCAATCATTTTCATTGCTTGTTGTTTTTCAATTGGCCTAAAAACATATCCAAATACTAGTAACAAGAAATTACTTCTTCATCGCTCTTTCCCTCTCCCTCTCACTCTCTCTGTCTCATTCTGACATACCTTTGCCAGTTCCTCTTCATTTTGAAATAGCAGTTTTTTAGTTTTTGGTGAAAGTTTAGAATGTCTTATTAAAACTTTTAGAAACAAATTAGAAAATTTTATAAAAACGATCTACTCGAACAAGATGAGTAATAAGTTAAATAAAATTGTTAAATCGATTTCATAGTTCGATTAAATTAAATTAAGCAAAAGAATTCTTTCTATAAGATTTTAGATGAGTTCTTTTTTATTTCAATCTTAAAAAAATAGAAAGAAACAAACAGGTAAATGCGTAAATAGCAAAACATTTGATATACCTAAAATAGCAAGAAAATTACTCGAATTATTTTAATTAAATTATTTACCTTTTCATAGGAAAAATTATTAAGATAAAACGATCAATAGCTATAGCAGTGAGATTAAGCGTTGAAAAGCATAGGCTTGCACCCTGAAACTATTGAAATTTATTTCATTTCGAAATATTTTTAAAAAAAATCTTAAATCTAAACTAGCGATGAATTAAATCTTAATCATTTACTATTTAATAACTGGATAATATGATCAAATTTCATGATATAAACATTAAGAAGTAATGGACATGCATTATTCAACTGACCTGTAGGAGAGGTACGAAGTAGCAGAGCAATTCACCGAAAATCCATACTTTATTGAAAGCTGTAATCGGTGTTATTGTTCCGGAAACAATTAAAATAATAATATCCGTTACTGATAGACTGACAATGAATAGATTTCGTACTGATTGTAATGATTTATACTGTATCACTGATAATATAACAAGCAAATTACCAAGAACACCAACTCTGAAAAATATTTCTCTTATAGATTTGTATGCTGGAAAAGTGAATAGGAAGAAATCAGGAAAATGAATTGACTCATGAACTATCAAATATCAAAGTTTTCATGATCTTATTAGCAGTAATAATCCGACGAGAAAAATTCCGCTCTCCGTCAATTGTTGAAAAATTATTTTTCACTTATAACAATAATTCTGTTTAACTTAAAATAACAATTAGATTAATTTTCCGTAGTAATTCTGTTTAACTTAGGATAGGAATTATGTTTGAATTACAATAATAAGTTTTTTTTACTTATTTATGTTCAGCTTATCCCAATCATAGACATTTAACTCATTATTCAAAACGCTCTATCTGAAATTTGTAATTCAGGCTAAAGTTGTTTTTGCATCGCTGTAACTAATTATGGACTATAATATGAATAATGCATGTGTTAATTTCACTTTAACTTTTATAGCAGTTACACTTGTGAAATACTTTTCCTATTTCTATGCAAGCAATGAATTGTGAAAATTTTTTTCATCTGTTAAAGTAGGAGTAATGAAGGATTTCTAATAGCTATATGGAAATTATTGAAAAGTTATCAAATACTTATAAGAGTTTTATAATTTTTAAATATAATTTAAATTTAAAATATACATTAAGAATTATTTAAAATAAAACTTACATGATTATAAGTCCATAAATGATAAGAAAAACGACCATCGTTAACGGTAATGAAGTAAGATCGGAATGATTCTTCCAAAGATACTCCTTGATATCAATACACGAAGTTTCATTGCCAATACTTAAATTACTTTTGAAAAACATTTCGAACGAAAATTCCACCTGTGCAGTTCATCCAAAAGAATCTTCTCTTCCAATTGCTTAGTGCTATAGCGAAAAATTAAAAAATTAAAATTGAAAGGAAATTTTAAATATCACCAATTTGCTCGATCATTTTATCAGTTACTGTTATCAAAGATCAAAATTGCGTGTTAAACGTGTTAACGTGCAGTTATGAATTCTATAAAAAAAGTCATTTGCAATAGAATGGTAACATTTTTCCACTTGAACGTTACTTTGTAATTTCTCATATCAATTTTATCAAACTGCACTTATTTAAATAATTACAATTAAAAGATTTAATTAAAAAGGACAATTGAAGAGAAGATAGGAAAACGAAGATTCATTCATGGATATGTGTTAATTGAATTGAAACTTTAAACGATGGATACGAAATGATTTGTTAAGAGATTTTTCATTCATGAAGATCGCTTCTATTTAAATCTTAGCGATAATTCATGCCCGTGGGGAGTATACTTAATTAATAACTTTTCTAGCTCAATAAATAATTAAATTTAAAATAGTTTTTCTTGCAAGAAAAAACAAAAAAAAAATCTTTATTTTAAAGAAAAGTACACTACTTGTTGGTGCGAGGGGTGAATATTGAAATGTTGAAAATTTCTGCAAAGTTTCTAACTTGCTTGTTTACTGAGCTTTTCATGCGTCATACTCAAGATAGAGTTAATTTATAACAGGGAAAGATATTTTTGACATTTAATAATGATTATTGATAAATTTAGAATCGTTCATTCGTATAGTAAATAAGGTAATAAATAATGATTTATCTGGAATTTTCACCGCTTATATTTGCTTTACAACAAATCCTTTTCGGATTTAATTTCGAATTTGACATTCCGAATCTTTGCTTTTCGGTTTATTTTTAAAGTAAAAAAGATGTGTGAAATCCTAAATTCCTCAAATAATGACCAATCATTCCAGGAACAAATATCCAGTAGTCACTGAATATTAAGTAAATATTTAAAAGAATACTTCAAAAATGTAATACATAGGAATTGATCTAATTTGAATCGGTTTAGCTTAGTCTTAGCAACTGAATAACAATAAATATTCAAAAGAGAGAAACAAATCAAGCATCATTATCCCATCCTTGTTTATCTATTAAGAGGAATTGAATTTGCAGCATTGTTCAAATTGGGTTAGAATGCTAGAAGAAGCGGAATGGCGACGGTTCAAATATCTACACATAATGAATACTACGCAAGCTTTTTAATCCAACGTGAATTTTAGAGCAATAGCTGCTTGAAAATGAATTTTTAACTTTTTCACTATTAATTCAAAATAGAATTTCACTCTTCCAATATATTCTATATTGGTATTGGAAGACTCTCTGAAAGACTTCTCAATCGACTGACTTTCTGTTTTTAAATTAAGAAACAGAATTTTTCTATGTTCGGTAAGGTAAACTTGTGATAATTCGTCACATGAGTAAAACATCTGAGTAATAGCTATTTCCTGATGTATTAGTAAATGTGCTAATTGAACGTCTGTTGAATTGAAGATCTCAGATATATATCTGAAATTGATTATTTTAACAAGTGGTAATTTTTTATTTCATGTGATTAAATTACCTACAAAATTATCGAGAGATAATGCGACATTTCCAATTGTAGTATATTGCAACATTATCACATGTATTTTTTAATCCTAAAATGATAAATAAGGTAGGAATGATTTAAAAGATGCATGAATGATCAATGTGAAGAATAAACAACAACTTTCGTAAATATCAATAAATCTCTTAGACTGAGTTCGAACTTTTATTTGTTTTTCATTTCTTTCATTTATTTGTTTGTAATTAAATTTGGTAATTTAGAAAATGAAAACAGAATAATAAAAATATATCGAAAAAATGTAAGAAATGAAAATAAGATGCAAAGATTTGTTATATCTTACTTGCACTTGATATAAATGATTTATTGATTTATCCGTAAATTGTTAGCTTTACTTGCATTTCCTAAATATTTTGCTTGTTTGATTGTTAGTGTAAAATGATTAAAAGTTTATAAATTTAACAAATTCTGAAAGATGTAAAAGTATTTCTTATTATTATTTTATTGCAACTTTTTGCAATGACAATAATGATTTTTAGCAAAATGTAAATAAAAAATGATTTCTGATTAATTAAAGTTATTATTGGAAATTATGATTTCTTACATTTATTCTGAAAACTGTTCCAACTGTATTCTTCTCATTTTCCTCACATAGACGAAATTTTTATTTTAATCATTACACCTTTCGTCTATAATAATTTAACTGATTTTTTGCTTAAGAATAAATTAATGAGCATAAAGTTTTCTCATTCAGAACTAATCAGAAATGGGAAGAGAAGGAAGGATATTGCAATAACAAGCAATAATATTTCTGATCTCATCATGCATTTTCTTCAAGTTCTACCTTTATTACTTTAAAAAACCATTTCAGTTGTCCAAATAAAATTTTGAAAAAGAACGAAAGAGTAAGTTAAGTTAGTTGCAAGTGGTTGAAGTATGGACGAATTCGAATAAATACAAAATAATTCATCACTCTATAGCTCAAGCAGAAAACGAAGGTTGAATGCGATGAATGTGATGGTTTGCTTATTTTTGAGAATATTTTTTAAATTGAGTAATAAAGCTATCTGTTCCAAAACATATGAAATTAAGCGAAAAGTTATTTTAACTATTTTTCATTTGACATTATTTACTACTTCGCAAGAAAATTGGAATTTTCCTTTCGTTTATTATTTTTCAAGAAAATTTATTTAAAATTTTAGAGCATTTATTGATTATCGATTATATGAATTCCTATTTCAATAACAAAGAGGTTCTTGTCAGATGAATGAATTTTAAAATAAAACATGATTACATCAGATGGATTGCAAATGATAACAGTGGAAGTGGTAATTAAGATGGATTAAATTTAACTCATTTTACTTTTGAATGATAATTTCATATACTTTAGATTGGGATGAGATTATTTCATTTCCATTAGATGCTAAGCAGTTCCTTCCAACAGAAATGGATTAAATTCAAATCAGGTGAGAAG
Source organism: Cruorifilaria tuberocauda (assembly GCA_013365365.1). NCBI lineage: Eukaryota > Metazoa > Nematoda > Chromadorea > Rhabditida > Onchocercidae > Cruorifilaria > Cruorifilaria tuberocauda. The sequence goes on from JABVXU010000080.1 coordinate 34,031, forward strand.
GGAACAGGTGAATGAGGCACTTCAGGTGGGAAATAGGAAGATAGTGAAGAGAGTTTTTTACAGGAAGATATGATAATTCTGAGAAGTGTACTGAATGATAGATGACAATTGCTGCTATCTCTTCCTGCTATGTAAATTCTTCGTAGTATTTCTCAGTTAATATTTTGAAGGATAGAAGTGAAATTCGAAATGCTTCATTAGAAAAGTTAATTAATGGATTTAAGGTACGGATGAATAATGTAATAGCAGATCTTAATTTTGTTGTAATGAAAAAAAGCGAATGCAATGATTTTTTTCAATTAAAATTTAAGACTAATTTAAGCGAAATCAAGTTAGACGGACACGAAATAAAGTAATGTGTAAGGGGCAATATCCTAGATATCAGTATTACTTTTACATTGCACTTTGATGCATTCGTTTATCAAGAATTTCAGATCCATGACAGGTAATTTACCTGTTTTCAACTTCTACCAATTATTTCCATCGTTCAAGTATAGCAAATTTTAGAGTTTCGAAATATCTATGTTGCTATAAAATTGTTTAAAAATCACTTCTCAGTTTATTCATCTGTATTATAGTTTTGTTTCCAGCATAAATAGATTAGATAAAATATCGAATATTATCATTCACTTATCATCACTGTTCTCCTCGTCATAAAATTATTTTAAGACATGAGTTATATAGTTTTTTTCTGTGATAATTTTATAAGTGATTAAAATTTCATCTAAAACGATAGAAATTTTAATTTATAACAGTTAAATAGATACAGAGATATTTCCCACATTCATTTAAAATTACCAAATAGTGAACTAGCAGTATCATCGGAAGAAAATCAGAATTTAATGATAAGCCCAAACCGATATTCCTTGGCAATGAATTGAAGAAAAAAATACTGAAAAGAGTTTAAAAAGAGGAAGCTTTATTGTTCCAAGTAATTTTCAATGAGTACAAAAGCATTTACTCTGATTTGGAAAGTTGAAAATCGCTGTCTTTTTCTAGTCTCACTATCTTCAAATTTAATGCTACAATTTATTTTCTCTCTCAGTTAAAAAAATTGCTGATTATTTGAAGAGACAGCTTAGAGTGGTAATTTTTAGATCAGAAAAGGTCTAATCAGAATATTTTAGTGATCGAACTAGTCTAGTTCTTTTCTGCTAATTCCAGATCAATTAACAGTAGTGAACAAAAAAGAGACTCTTTGATATAAGTAATAACAAAAGAAAATATTTTAGGAAATGTGATGGGAAATTGAAGAAAATTTAGGAAAAAATTATTTTAGGAAATATTAGGAAAATTTTAGGAAATTATTACAGTTCCTCACATTTTATTTTTGCAGTAGTACAAAATTCCCCACCAAATATTATTAGTACGACAGTTACCGAATGCATGCATGATTATGTTTGTTTAGAAGTGCAGCACTGAATTATTTTAATAATTATTAAAATGATATGGGGAGGAATTTTGTGGTGAAAAATGATTTTTGCTTACTATTCTACCAGTGATAACTCACGATTTTTCAATATTCAAAAATCCTAGAAACAATAACTTATATTTCCTAGTACTTGGAAAAAAAAAAGCACTTGAAAAAAGAAAAAGCATCTTTGGAAATTCTTGAATATAAGCAAACGTGAATTATCTCTTTTAGAATTGTTAAATATTAAAGAAGAATATTGCTTCTGATTGATTACCTTTGGGAGGCAAATTTGATATTTTTGTTTTTGCAATTCCTGATAATTATCTAAAAATGATGAGAGTCACATCGATTTTAGGTTCCCATTTCATTAATGTCAATCCTAGAAAACAATTTTTACTTGAAAAACAGACCAGTGATTTTATTATTTGGGATTAAAATGAGAGACAACTAAATCAATTTTAGAATGATGATATTGATGATGTACATCTATAGCCCAAAATATATTTATCTTCTAAAAAGCCATCTAAGTAGGGAAACAGGGAAAAATATCATTAATTTAGAAAATTTTGGACTCTTTCTCTTTCTCTCTCCTCTCTCTGTCTTCAAGTTAACAAACCTGTTATATTATTATGCACTAATTTGCATATTATAGTGTTGTTATATGAATGAAACAATAAAAACTGAAAATGTATTGAAATGTGATATTGATTAAGTTATAAAAATATGGCAGATTTGGTTAATGACATAATTAAGAAGAAGTAAATATGCAATTGATATTAATATAGTCAAGAAAAATGATTCAATTAGATGGAAACCATTTCTGGTCATGCTGTTATTATAAAAGACTTTTAAATGCTCTTTCTCTTATTAGAACGGAATTCCGCGGAATTTTTCCTTGAAAAGCCATACTTTATTAAGCATTAATGATTTTGATTTATGTTAATTTAAAATTTATACCTTGATCACTAAACCTGAAGTAAACTAAATCAAAATTTTTAAAAGATGACGTCTGAAAGTAAAATTAATTTTCTGATTTGATTAATTCCCAGAGAAACGTTTTTGTTTCCAAATAGTGTGATTAAATTTTGATTTTGAAAATTTTCGATATTTGATATATTCACAATATCCAAATATATGCCAAATGATTCAGATGATCAAGTCTGTGAATTTAAATATCGAAGCTTATATATAAGACTACTGATCTTCAGCTAGAACTTTCTTGTTGTGATAAATTCCAAAATAAAAAGGCTAATCAACATGAAATAAGTAAAAGCGAACATTTTATTTTGATCAGACGAAATATTTACTGTAATCGATAATAATCTTGAGTAAATCACAGCAGCATTACTGTGAAATTTATAAATCTAATGATAGTAATTGGCAAAACTTAATTTCATTCCAAACAATATTAAGAGATTTGCAGAGTAAAAAAGAAATTATTTGTGTTACCAAAGAGAAAATTACAATATTGATCATTTATTTTCTTATAATTATTTCTTTGCCGGTTTAATGACATTGAAGCAGTCATTATGAATAAGCCATTTTCCATTCACTTTCTTCCAGATTTGCAAGTAAGCGCCCGATTCCGGTCCACGTGTACCATTTAGATGATAACTGCCACGTTCGAATGCCCAATCACCACTACCATTTACCTCTTCTGTTATTACCTGAAAATCAAAGAAATATAGACTGAAATTATAAAAAAACAGGACTTACATAAAGTTATTTGCAAGTTCTACTGTTTTAAAATTCGATCAATTTTTTTAAAATTTAATATCTATTTATATATGCGCTTCACATTTTAATTTTGAAGACAGGTAAAAATTTTTATCTTCCGCACTAAAATATAAAAATTTTTTTGAAGTTCCGTATGTGCGGAAAAAAGATGCAGTAGATTTCAGGTTGAAAAATTCATAAAAGAGAGTAAATTTGAAAATCTACCTGGCAACTTTTAACACCTTCTGACATATCCTGCTTGTAGTACAATTCAATTCCTAAAATAGAAAGAATGTAATTGAAATAAATTTGATTGCATATTTCTCCTCAAATATTTCGATCTCAGTTGGATCATTTGCCACTCTTTGAAGATATTGAACGGCCGATCACCGACAAGTTCTACAAATCTATTTCATCACAAATTCTTTTATGAAAGTAGAGATAACTACTTAACAGAGAAAAATTATATTTCCGGTTAGTTATTTACTGTATTGATGAAAAATTTTACGATCTAGTTGAATGATTTCTCGGATATTTCCGACTTTCAGACATTTGAAATTCAGTTACTTCATTGGTGAAATGAAGATACCTGCTCGTCCCTTAACCGGATCAATGCCATTAGGCATGAAATAACCTTCCGGATCGTATAGCGCAGCAGCACCAGCTGCATCGCCTGAGTTAAATGCTTTCATGAATTCCGCCTGACGTGATTTGATTTCTTGGAATAGGACTGAAATTTAGGAATTTTGAATTAATCTGATCGTTTGAAAAGTACAAAGTTCCCTATATAATTTATAATGATGTTAGGCATTCTTGAACAGTCAAATTTCATCGCTTACAGAAAAGTTTAAGATTTTAAATCTTCAATTTATTTGATTTGTAATGCTAAAAAATATGAAGGGCCCATATAGAAAATGCTATAATTTTTTTCACTGACCAATTTTTGATTTTACTTCTCATTTTAATCCTTCACTGGTTCAGTTCTTGACAAAATTCGATATCAAATGTTAATGTAATGCAGAAATCTACTGTTCATTAATTTATTTGAAACTTCTTGAAATATCGTAGGATAGAATTGAAGGATGAAAGTAATGTGATGCTTAATGGATAATTATTTTAAATTAAAACCAATAATTCAGATACTATTTCTAACCTGCTGGTTCAAAAAAAAAAAGGTTAAAGAACGTGTCATGACCGCAGAATCAAACAGAAAATTCCATTACCCGGGTTCAGGTTATTCAGAATGATAGAACTGAGCGGTATATCACGAAAGAAGTTCATTGTACATGAAAGGGAAACAAATCAAAATAATATTACCACCATACCGCTCATATTGATGATGCTGTGGATGATAGGAATGCTTCAGGAACTCTCCAGAAAAAGCGAAATGGACCGATAATGAGGAGGCAAAATCAAACTTTTAGTTGAAGAGGTTTGCTTTTGACAGCTTTTCACCACCTCCTCAACAAAACTACTATTTATATATTCACTGCGGAATGAAAATGAGATGAAATTGAGCTTTTGCAGTCTAGAAAAGTGGGCGCACTTCACGGTAACAGTCGGTATAATCCATCTTTAAAGCTCTCGATTGCTTATCTCGCAATGAGAAAGCTTCGCTCAGCTTATTTATTAGGCAAATCCTCGAAAAAATAATTATACTTCGTGCTACACCTAAAAAGAAAATTGTTCATGTGTGTTTACATAATAAAGGTTCATTATCACAATATTTAGGCTTTACGCCTCATCGGCAGCTGTGGTGATATATCACTTTGACAACCTCATTTTCTTCGTATGCTATATTTGCCCATAACTGAGCACTACTTATCCAGCAATAAATTCTCTCTGTTTCACTTTACCAACTTAGCAGCATTTAATAGCTTTACTTCATAAAGAGAGAAAATGAGGAATTTTGTGCAGCGCAATCAGAATATTTGTAATTTCAGCTCAAATAATTCATCCTTATATAAACTTATAGGAATGATAATGGGTTTTTTCCACTAGTCGCTTTATTTCTAGCTTAAATGAAACTTTCAAAAAAAACTAAATAAATAAATTCTTTCGTCGATCCTGAATCTAAAACTATACAAAGTCTCTTGGAATCCATCAAAAAATACATTAAACTCTTTTCTGAATATCATTTATTGAAATAAAAACATTTCATGTGATATCTAAATATCCCAAACTGACATAACAGATTGTAGACTGTAGGAATATAAATAGATTGTAAACATATAAATTTCATTAAATGAAATGAATAAAAGAGAGGAATACATTCTTTCTCCAGTTAATATGACAAACATAGTCTTTTGACTAAGATTCAAAATACTTATAACTGAATAAAAACTGATACGGCATGATGACTAATGAAGAGTTTAGGTGTTTCATTCCATTAAGAAAATGAAGTAAACAGAAAAACCATAGATATAACGCCGATACAGATTTTAACGAGCATGAATATATACAGGTCAATGATGAAAAGAAAATTCGCTTTTTAAAATTCTCATTATATACAACAGAATCACATTTGTAAAAAAAACCCAGACAACTTCCAGTTTATTATTAAGATAAATTGAAAATTAACTTCACTGTCTTATTTTTCCGGCTGGTTTATTATGTATACTAAATAATCGAAAAGTTAATTCAATGATCAAGACGACTAGAAATGACCAAAGTGGCACTGCTAACCAAAACACCTGGATTATACCAAATTTCAATCGAACATAGAGCAGAACTTCGAAAATAACTTTGAAGACCAATAATGCTGAAAACATTCTTGATTTTAGATCTTTTTTTCCATATATTTCTAAAATCCTATCACAATTTTAAAGATATTGATAATTAATTGAGAAGAGAATATAGTACACCATCCTCCTAAAATTATAAAAATTTGCTCTCATCTAAGCAATGCTGCTGTTACTAGTGAGATCAGGTGCAATGACAAACATAGAGTGATTTACTGAATTAAAAAAATTAGCAAAGTTATCGGTAGTTAAAAAACAAAAAATGAAATTACCAAACACAACAGCAGAGGTTCGTTTTTCCAGAGGGTAAACGTATGCCGTCACTGGATATGATGTATTCATATCGTATTGCCTTCGTCCCACACCACAAATTTGATAGTGCCGCATTATTCTGACCACCGCATTAGACAGAAAAAGGATGTCAACAAATCCTAAAATCGCAAAAAATATCAGCGGCTCGCCATCCAGACCACCATCCTGAAATTTTTGAGTTCAATCTTATGTAGAATCTTTGAGCAACTACTTGAAATTATTTTAAGTGTAGTGAAACCATGAATTAGAAACAAAAAACTAACCAGATAAACAACCAGAAAGACAAGAGCGAGCAAGAGCAAAAACCACACGAATAGCGCTTTGTGTCCCGTACCCATAAAACCCGTCGAAGACCACAGATTCATAAAAACTTATAACTGAATATATCACATTAAAATCTGAAAAATGAAAGCTCAGAAATCACAGTAAGAAATTCAGTAATTTCATGACATCAATAAAAGAATGATCAAACTTCAAATCAGCTAAACTCAGCCAAACTTGACACGCAAAATAATTCCTCCGGTAGCCTGGATTTTGCATTCAGATTCAAATATTCAAGATATCAATATACATTAGAGATAATTAACAGAACTTTTCAAAAAAAAGTGCAAAATGTAAATTCCTTTGATTCTAATAAACTTATAATATTATAGTGATACTGCTGAAGAAAATATTTCGCTCAAATTAAGTGAACTATAAATTCCTACAATTTTTGTTTTGAAGTTGATAATATAGCAGCATTCAATTTCTAAAAAAGCATACTGTCAAGTTTGGATAAAGTTTTGCCTCAGTCCATAGTATTTTGTATTTCTTTTTTAAAACCATAAGCAATGTGAAATTAATAATAGTTTAAGAATTAGTATAAAACCAAACTGTATTTTTCTTATTTCAAAGAGGTTTCCAAAATAAACTAAAGTCTGTAATTCAAGATTGCAACGAAATTTAAACATAATGAATGGAAAACAGATGCCATAACTGCTAAACTGCTCAAACTGAAACATTTGTAGTATACTTAGATCAAGATAACAAAATGTTAATTTTTATCACATTTTTAGCTTTGCTCTTACTATTAGCGAAATTAAAAGATATAAGGAATGATTAATGCACAACGAAGGATATAAAAAATTTTTCGTATAAGTAGCTTTTAAAATTACTATTTCACCACTTAAGATTTGGTGGTAACATTCAGAATTGTAATCATCTTATACGAAAATTTTATGTATTGCTATTATTTACCAATATGTCTTAAAATATATATTGGTATTATTTAAATTATATCTTAAAATATCTCTCAAACTCTCATCAAAAAGCGCTAATATCTTTCGATAATAGCAGATATATAAATGAAAAAAATAGAGCAATATGTAAGAAAGACGAATACGAGTAAACTGAAGCATTATTTATTCTCTGAATTCCTTTTATTTCACAATCACCAGAAACCATAAAAAAATGATATGAAATAAAAAACAAATGTAAAGAATATTATAAAATCAAAAATGAGGTAAATTTAAACATGAAAACCGTACTTCAGATATCCAAACAGTGCATTCAATTCTAAACAAAAAAAAGTTTGGAAAAAACATACAGGCGTGAATGCACACAAATACACATTTATAAACTTTGAGACAAGATTCGATCAATAAGTTGATATGATAATACAAGAAGTAAAGCATTATTTATGCGTTGGCAAATTCTTTATTTCATACAAAAATTACAGTTGAATGACTTCCCCCATCACTGGTATTTAGCAATATTTATAAATGGAGTTTGGATAGAATAATAATAGAAAACATACATACATATATATATCGGGATATATGTAGATGCCATAACCCACCGATTGAACCACTCAGAACATTTGACCCTAAATTATCATAATTTGCAGATTTCATGTGTTCCTGCCATTATGATCGAATCTCCAGCAACAAATAAGTCAAGAAACGACGAAATATATTCATTATCATTGATATTTTTGCTCGAAATTTGAGCATTTAGTAATATGCGGTTACTTTCACCGACTCTAAGAGTCTTATACAATTAATTCAAAAGTGCATTGTACTCTTTTATATGGATTTCTGAAATCATTTCTCATTTTTCGAACATTTTTAACCGCACAGTAAAATATCAACATCCAAGCAACTTGTATGTCAATGATTTGAATTATCTACTAATACTATTGAACTACCTCATACCGCTGAAATTGGAAAGTTGCTATTCATCTGATAATTTAAATCCGTCACATTATAAGATCTACTTTTGTTGAATATGGTGCAAATAAAACAGCTGATCATTGAAAAATATCCTGAGTATTAGTAACTGCTTCTAATTCCCCTTACCATCCAGTATTTTATCCTAAAATTCCTAAATGAAACAACATTTTATGGAATATATTACGAGTTGAAAAGGAAACGATTATTTACTTTCAGCACATCCACGATGACATTTGATTGAGTTTATCGAAACGAAAAAACGCCGTGCTTTCTGAAAATAAGTTTCCAAATAACTTAGTTTTAGCCAAATGAATATTTGACAAAAATGGACACTACTCCGTTTAATAAGATTATTCTGTACGAAATTTAAAGTTTAGAAAAAAAAGGGTAAGAAACGAAGAGCTAGAATTCAGACGACAAATTTGAAAAATAAGACTGCGGAAATCTTAAGAGGTATGATTTAAACAACACTAAAAAAACAGTAAAACAATTCTTCTCACTAAGAAGAAAATTAAAGAGAAATCTCTTCTCACATATGCTTTTGATGTTCCTGATTTTAAATGAATAATTAAGTGCTGTGCGAAAGAGGGCTAAATATAAATTTCTTGTTCATTTAATTACACAAAAATTTCTTCTTATCATGCCTATGTTGTTTATCTTTCTGTCAATAGCAGATTTGGAACTTTTCTGAAAATGCAATTGAGAAGTGAAATTATCAGCAAGCATCACTCATCCTATTTTATACCGAAGAAGTTTTCATTGCTCTGATAAGCTGTGAGTGAAAAAGATTTCATCTAGATTCCTATCCTTCAAACTACTAACTCAACACCTCTTCACAACTTTTTGAAAGAAAGATAAAATTCTGGACAATGAACAGAGTGAAAACGATGGAAGAGAGGAAAGACAGGCCAGTCAGGAAAATAAATTCAGTAAAGCAGAGGGGAATACAGACGGCATGATCAAGTTGTACAACTGCTGAATCATAATCAGATGCGCTTCTTCGACAGTTCCGAATGTTTGTCTTGCAGATAGTACAGCTACACCACCTGCACCCATAAACCTGTCCATCTTTTTTTCGCATATCAGATTTCGCGGTTGGACGTTGATAGTCGCATTCGACGTGGTTTTCAGTTTGAAATGCTGCATTTGGCGGGAGGGCATTTGCGCATCTGGCGGGGCTAGGCTAGTGGAAATTTCCTAGTAGTTATTGGCTGATCAGCTTCAGGTAGTCAATTTATCAGTATGAATGAATGATCGATTTCTGTTCTGAGAGGTGATGAGTTGATAATATATGGAAATGAACATTACTGACCTATTATCAGTACATTAATTATATAAATTGGAGTGATAAAAAATGAGGTACTAATCTCTTCCTCCAATCTTCTGCCCTCTACTCTCTTTTTTTCCTGAAGTTTCTGAGTTTCCATGTAAATGGCATCAGTTTCAGAAACTTTTTTCTTCTCTCTACCCTTTTTTAATTGGAATAAGGCCTGAAATCTGCAAATATTTCCATTAGATTGCTTATTCGATTACAGGAAAAGGAAAGAAAACGATAATCTATATGAAGGATTTTGCTCTCATTGTTTCCATATTTCCAATAAGATAAAAATAATTTTGGAATTAAATTCGATTTCTTGTTTGTCTTATCTGTGATTTAATTTAGAATGATTGAACACGAAAGATTCGTTCACCCAATTTAATGAAGCTTTGCTTCAATCAATGGAATTGAGATATTGATGATTGATTACGAAGTACAATTATGGTGCTGAGTGAGTTTGTAAAACTAAGTGAGGCACATATTCTATTTATTAGAACAGGGTCGCGATGTCTGCAGTGACAATTTCACAGTCAAAAGTTGAGCAAAAACTTTCAAATGATTCCTCAGTTTCGGATTTGTAGTTGATTCTTATAACTTTACAGTTAAATTTGTCCATTATGAATTGATCAATTAAAAAAAGAATTATGGTGAGTGAATATCGTAAGCAATTATAGAGAACGATTTATTTACTTTTTCACAGTTGGAAAAACCAAAAAGAGAATTCTTCGAGTTCTTGTATACTGCCATGGTTTTTTTATATTATTTTGAGCAGCGTATGTTTTTTTGTATTATTTTGAGCATTACATCATAACAAAGTATTTATTTTCAGTTGTTATGGAGTATTTGCTGGATTCATATATATTTTCTTATCTTCCATTCACAATATGTCCAAGTATGAGGAAGAATATCGTATCAGCCGTGATAAAAATTGTTACAGTTAGCTCTTGCCTGTTGTTTCTATTTCATCACATTTATTCCCTTAATTTTTCTATTTTTCAAGATATTTGCAGATGGCAGATTGGTTCTGCAAAACTCGGGAACTGCAGCCGTTCATAGAAAATCATCCAACACTGGTTATTTCAGAATTTGTATACTCAATGCTTTGGTTGTTGTCGCTCTTCTCTGGTAATATTTTATTATATATAGTTTGACTAAATAATTAGAAAAAAGTTTCAGAGAAATCGAATAAAACTTTGCAAAAATAGTTTCACGAACATCAATTTTCCTATGTTTCTTTTTACATATTTTTTTATTTCTTGATTGCATATTTATTTTAATTAACTGAATTGAAAGCTTCAGTAGCTCTTGAAAAAACTGAAATGCAAAATTTAAAGCTTTCCGAAGTGGTTCACGTTATGTATATACATGGCTTGGAATTTATTTATTGGCTTTCTTTGCTGAAAGCATGAAGTTTATCGATGAAAGTATGAACGTTGTATTCTATAGTCAAACAATGTTTACATTCATGGGAATGCGTACTCCGCTTCATTTATTATGTGGTATCTACCACACATTGTTCTACACTTCATATGTTTTAATGAGAAGGTAGTTCTCTCTTCTTTCGCCAGTTCAGTTCATGTTTGATCTTGAAAAACTTCTGCCGTCTAATTTCAAGATGCTTAAACGTAATGTTTCTTATATCTGACTGAAGATAATTTGACTACCGTGCGATATGAATCTATTTTCTGTGTTGAGTAAGCAATTTTTTACAGGATTCGCTTGAAGTGGTGGGGTGAAGCTGCAGCAAATGGTCTTATAGTACTCTTGTTGTCATTACCTTTGCAAGTGATGGGCACTAAGTTGCTTTGGTGGCAATGGCATGATGATGACCCACGTCTCATAAGCACGTATGTTTATTTGCATATCTCGTAATATTTTTATTTTTCAAACAATAGTCTCAAGTTTATATTGCATTAATTATCAAAAAAATTTTTAAGAGCAATAGCAGAACATTAACCAATTTGAAAACTGTTCCGATGTATATTATTTGCTACTGTTTACTCTTCTAGATTTTATTCTGTACCACTAATTGTATTAGCGTGGCATGCAATACTAGGAACATCATTCAGTATCAGTTTGTACTTATTTCGGAAAGGATTTCTTCATGAACAATATGACTGGAAAAGGTTCTAGTTATTTCCTTATTTTAAAATGCCTATTATTAGCGCTGTTCGTTTTCGATTGTTTAGAAATTTTTGTTTCTAGCTATGTTCTTGTATGGCAGTGATGAATTTTGCATTCATTAAAACTTTATATATATTAGATCGCATATGTTACAGATGTGAAACTGGGTTATTTATCAACCTATTAACATGAATGCTTTCATTTCTAGAAAATAAAGAACTTTCAGATTTATTGCTGAATTTTTTTGTGTGGTTGGCGCAGCTTTATTCACTCTTTGCCTTGCTACACTGCAGTACACAATTTTCTTCCACATCATGCATGATATTTTCAGGGTAACAAATCTTTTTTTTGAATGGATTTATTTTTTTTCTGTTTGGGTTACAATTTCTCAAATACCTAATCACTCCTTTTTAGATGCATTCCCTATTTTCGCTGACGCTTCTCCTCATTGTATATGCAGCTATAATGTTGAAAGCAATGTTTAATTCTAGAGTAGTGCATGACGAAGGTTTGAAATTTATATTATGCATATATGAATTTCTTCTAATATTTTAAATAAATGAAATTGTTATTTAGTGCTATAGAAGTCAAGATTAGAAACTGAAGAAGCTATAATTTTAAAGAGAATTTTCCTAGTTTACACTGATGTGGAAATGGAAATGATATGAAATGGAAATATAAATAAGCCAAGATTTCTTTGGGACTAGCTGCATTGTCTTATTATACCAAATATTTCAGTGGGAAAAGAGCAGTTAAGTAAAGCTTTATTGAATGAGAAACACGCTGATACATTGATTGAAATCTCAGTTGTGGCAATTCATTTCTTGCTTCACATGTTATTGGCACTGTTCAGTTCCCCTGAGAACATCGTTTCAGAAGGTATGCACCAGGCAATCGGTCCGTGTGATGAAATTCAACAAATTTTTTCACCTTTTGGTTTGGTATGATTTTAATTTGCATATCTTCTGTGCATTTGTAATTTGTTACGGTTAATTAATCATCCGAAAAGTTAACTTTACTAGTTTTACCGATTTCTTAACTTGCGAAAAGGGAAATCAGGAAGGTTTTACATTTATATATGCTGAAGTTCTACTAACTTACTCGAATAATTACTCTTTGTTTCAGATTTCATATCGCAGGAAATATTTTTGTATGGAAGAAAAACAGCAGAAGTTATTCGATTTTCATTGTATTCCTGGTGGTCAATTATCGGTAATAATAAGTGGTGAACCTTTGGAGTACTATGCAATCTGTGGCACGAGTTTCGAACATCGAACAGAATACATTTCTTTCATATGGTTCATTATTGGGTTTAATAAACTTACAAAGGGAGAAGTTCATGATTCGCTAAAATAAAGGCATTGTAGATTGCTGATGTTAGCAAATAAATTAGTTAATTTATGCTATTAAGCTTTGTTTTTCTTTCACTTCATTAGTAAGATATTTGATTCGTGAAATTTAATTCGATATCATGCTCTATTTATAGGATATATTGCGTCACGGTCCTTTTCCTACTCTGTTATATCACTTTTTCTTGTACAGTTGAGGTACATTTTATTTTTCTATTTTCCATTTTAAGAATGGTTTAAGACTTAAATGCAGCAGTTTTATTTTACGTCAAAATTCCTTGGAAAGTATTGCTATCCTTTCAGATCAATATACCAAAAGTATGTCCTCGTATTGAAATTACGCAACGCAGCGACTATAGATACGGGTTTACATTATCGAAAGATCTAAGCTTATGTAGAAAAAAATCCGAAAATGGCGCGATTCCGCACCGAGTCTTGGGTGACAACGAACTTCGACATCGGTCAGGTATGCTAAATCGCAATGGTAAAAAATCACGTTTGCCTACACCTACTCGTCTTTCGGGTTATCTTTCAAATTCATCAGCATGAGCTTTTGACTCCAATTGCTCTAGTATTATTGCTTTGATAGATCTTATTTTCGATTTTTCATTGAAATTCGGAAAATTGATTATAACTACACATACAATTTTATGTTTTGTACTGTTGTTTCTTTGTGCAAGTGCATCTCTGTAAAAAGTTATGTTTCCGAAATCTTGTTAAGTCCAACCTGAGTTCGCCATGCTATATTTTGATATGTTATATCTTCCTTATGCTTTTATTCATCTGTCTCAGTAGCCAAATCTTTTTTCAATCATTGCCTATCTATCGTTTCGGGGATGTGTGTTATAATTCTGTTTTAACTCTCACTTATGAATACTTCTTTAGAATTTATCGTATGAAATGTATTTGAACACGTTTCACTTACCACCGAATTTCAATTATTGTTTTTTATTTGAGACATAAATAAGATTTGTTTGAGTACACCAATGCGTTTATTTTTTGTTTTAGGAGTTGAATAAAGTTTTGTTTGTTTAAGATTTTTAGGTTTGATTGAGGGATTTTTGTTACCCTTTTTATTTAAGATAAACAATTTTGACTGGTTTTCATTTGTCGTTACAATAATTTTCAATAGTGTTTTCATAAATGTGATCTTGAATGTGATCCGAAATTTTAGCCTCAGCTGCCTCTTTAGTTATATGCAGAATTTTAGGCTTTCAGATAATATGTTGCCGGATATCACCCGGACGGAATTATGTTCTAGGAATGGTGCAACACTGGTAAGCACTATTCATATACAGTACATATTACAATATTGAGCCATTAATGTGCAACATTTAAAGAAACAAAAAAGTGGGTGCAAAAAGTCAAAATTATTAAGTTGAGTTAGAATGTTGAATAGAAATTCCAGGTGGAATGTTTTCGGTTTTCTAAATTTTTGCTTCAATAATTTTCGAATATCCGAGTTCATTACGTCAAAATTATTAATGCAATCTTCCACCACACATTTCTTAAGTTTGGCAAGTATCGAGCCCGTCTCTTAAATACTTCTGAAGTGCCTGTGGTCAATAGTATGTCATGGATGATGGGGAAAGAAGTCGTGATAATCGATCGCCTGTTAGAATCTGATTGTGAAGTTTCTTTGGTAAGCTTTGTATAGTGTTAGCATGAATGCTTCTTTTAAGACTGGATGTGAAGTTTTGTCAATGAGTTTTGCTGAGCTGTACATTTAGTATAAACATAAATATGATTATGAGAATATATGGAGGCGATGAGAAGAGTGTGGGAGGAAAATTCTATTAGGCTATTGAATTAGCTGGATTATCGAGTTTAAATTTCTGAGTGCTTTTCAAGAATCAATTCTGGTGCACCATATCTCATTTCTCATATTTCTGGTTGCAAACTTTTTAATATCTATTTATACAGAGTATAAATGAAGAACGACGAAATATCTCAGAAATCAAAGATCAAGTGCAGGACTGTGAAGAGCCAAGTTCTCTAAGCAATTCGGAACTTGGCACTTCACCTCTGAAATATGAATTTTTAACACTGTCGAAATTGCAGGTTGTCTATTTTCAGTTTATTTTATTTTTAGATTTTAATTTGCTTATATATTTGGTTTCTTTATTAGATGTTAGCACGTGTGCTATCGAAAATAAAAATAGTATTTTGGTGTGTAAAATTTTTATTTTTGGGTCATTATAATTTGGCTGGCTTGTGAAGCTCTATTACTTCTCGTATTCAAAAGTATAAATAATATCTTACATCGACATATCCATAAATTTCAGGCAAAGAATACGCCAAAGATTTTGACAGACGATGACTATTATTCTGTTACGATGAAACAGTTTACTTTATCTTCTTTGAAAACACCAGAAGCTCGATCTCTTGCTGGCACGTATGTTATTTAACTAATAATAATTCATAATGATCGCCTGCTTATAATCATATTTTTCATATTCACTGAAAGATTTTAATCAATTAAATTTAGCTTTATTACGGATGGAATTCCATTTGATACGAAAACGGTCCCAGATCCAATTATTTGGATTATTTGCGATAGAAGTGATCATCTCCACACGTCTTTGTTAGGTTTATGCAAAACAAACGATGGTATTGCGACGTACCATGTTAGAACATTGCGTAAGTTATCTTCGGGATATGAAGAATTTTCCAACTCACTGCGCTGTTATAAAACAATTTACTGAAGTGTACATTAATCCTGGTGCACTTTATATTGTTCTTTATTAACCCTTAATCGAATTATTGTTGCATGAGAAAAATAACACTATCCTTTCCAGCACGAAATTACACTCATACCGTCAAATTTCTCGAGAATTATGTGGAACGCTTCCATGATTCTTATAAGGTGATTTTCGTTTATTTCAGAACCTTAAAGATACGAATGAGTAAGTGCTATTTTCGTGCAAGATTTTATTGTTTTTCGCTTCCCAAATAATTTTTTCTATTCCGCAATCACAGCTGCTTGAATAATTTCAATTTCATAGCATTAACTATTGTTAGAAAGAACAGTGATATGCTCTGGGACAATTTTAAATTTTCTATAGTTTAGGCCTCTCCAGATATAGCTTATTGCTTGTATGACGTTGTTCCGAAAACTGTGACAACCAATCGAGACAGCCAAAATAGTGTGTCTGGTTTTGTAGAACTTCATGTATCATGGACATTTTCAAATATGAATCGTTGCTTCGGTGGGATACTTTCAAAACCTATTCCGTCAGCTTCCGTTGTTGCTGTACGTTTCAGTCTTGATGGTTAAAAAAACCTTGACATTGAAACGTTGACTGATTGTGACTGATTACTTTATTGTCATGATAACGGTTCTAGAACTCTTTTAATGGAAAAATTTGTGGTATTTTTTAGATGTTTGCAAGTGTATTAAAATGCTTTTCTAGACTATTTTTTCATAGTGGATAATTTCTATGTCCAAAAATATAAAGGTTATTTGCAGAAGATATCGCCAGGTTGGCTTGATATACGTTTACCTCATCTTAGTCTGGTTGATGAGTTAGAACTGGTGTTAACCCTGGGACGTGCATTGCGAACCGGTGAAGTGATTTGGCGAAGTGTGGATTTTAATCAATTGCATGAGGATGAGAAGCTTATGAATTCTGAGTTACAATCTCTACTTAATCAAACTTCAACTTTTCTTAGAAGTATGTTAAAGTGTCTGTAATTTGTGCTAGAAAAAAATTTCTCTTAGATTAGGAATTTATTAAATTTTATAAAAAGCTGTGACATGAATGAAGCAAAATTTATCGAATTCATTTTGAACTTTGGAAGCAGGGTAGTTTGAATCGTGTTATAGATCTGAGTTGCTAGAGAAGACCAAGTATTTTCATTGTAGATAAAAATTTGGAAGAAAATGTTCCATTAGATGCACCTCGCGATTTCACCGATGAACTGTGGCTTATATTGCGCCACTGCCATTCAAGTAAAGACCTAACTAAAGCTTTAAGATATGTCTTTGATGCTTTGAAAGCAGGATATAAAAATACTTTGGTTAGTTTTTCTTACTTTCTCTTTTTTTCCTAGTTAGATATGTGATGCACTGGTTGCAAATTATTTTAAATATATAAAAAAACAAGGATTTTATGGTAGTTTTAGATACTTACAAATAATAAATGTACAATGGCGCGTTTGTTGCGAGATGCATATACCAACGACTTGCTTTTACCACGTTTAGAGGGTCTCACACCGATACAAATTTATTTGGAAATGGGCTTAGAACGATTGCGAAGAGCTTGCATGGACGAATTTTTAAATAAAGGTTACTCTTTATAAATTTTATTCTACAATCAGTATCGAAATGTAATCTCTGAATTTCGTTGATTTCAGTTTTCTTATAGAGTACTTTGGATCCGTTGCTGAAATTGACGCAGTTTTTGATTGCCGTCTGGGGAAAGAACCGCAGGATCAAGCCGATGCATTATTCCTTTTCTATAATAGTCTTTTGGTTGTGAATACATGTAAGCAGTATCTTAGATTGGATCGCCATCATATAAATATCATTGCAAGGTGAGTCTTGTATTTTTGTGAATGTAACAAGTGATGTTAAACTTGTCGCTTAAGTAAAAGACAGATCTAATCACTTAAATGAACTACACTTTGATTACTATTCAGTATTCAGTATGTATACAGTATGTAACATACTATTCAGTATATTAGCTATTTTTATGCTGTATAGGCAAGTCGTTGGACAATACAGCAAATTGAATATATCTCCTACATCTGACGGCATAAGCAAGGAAACGATAGAAGAAATGACTTTTACACTTGATTCCAGACTGTCTTTTACAGATATATTCAAACCTGTGCATGAAAAGTAAGCTTTTACTTCGAAATGTTAAGGAACTTGAAGTACAATTCATAAAATAAAAAAATAATTATCATTTCCCTCTTATTAAAGCTCATTACTATTTGATTCCTCAGTAAGTGTTTTTCATATTCCGAGATAGAACTCAGTGGATGTGACATACGAAATATCTCCCATGTTATACTTTTGAATTTATGTTTTTGTTTGTACAAAATGTGCTAGATATAAAAGACAAAAATTTATTGCATATTAAATCATCTTTGCAGAATATCATTAATTTAATTGCATGTAATTTGCAGCAGATTTCCAAAAATTTGGAAATCAGAAATTACAGTTGAAACTACTAACAAACAAGGTTGGATATCGCGCTGCATGATTTTATGCTCACGTACTACATGGCTACCATTTATTAAAAATCCTGAAATTAAAGATATTGCATCCGATAAACAATGTCCTTATACGGAAAATAGTGCCATAGAACTCGATAGTTCGAAGGTTTTTTTCAGAAATTTTATGTGAAATAATAATTGCAATGGTTATCAATTTGTTTATCTATCTAGTTAAACCAGAACAAAAAACATATCGTGCGCCAATTTCTAGGAAATGGATACCGATCCTAATTTCAATTCCTTTCATTTATTATTATTATCAAAACTCGTCTCAAATATAGCATTTTTTTACTTTTCTAATATATCAACAACCAACCTTTCCACATCTCTATAAAATTTGTTTCTCGTAAATATTAATCTTCAAATGTTCTGATTACTCTGTAGAAAAGGTCACTCGTTATGAATTTATTTTAGTTCCTTTTTAACATCGGTAAAGATGTACTTTAAATTTTATTGGTAAACTTCGGTTTTACTTTTTTGAGTAATGAAATACTAATTTTTCACGTTCGCATCAAATCCCTTCTAATATCCATCGTCTTTCAGAGGAACGAGGATCAGATATTGCTTCAAAGTTCTATACCAGAGAAGGTAATTTTTTGTTCAAGAGACGAAGAAAAATTGAAGATGGATACAGCTCTACATCATTACGAGATCACTGTTGTTACCGGTAGTTTCATCACGCCATTATCAAGACGTTAATCTTATTTCAATACGTTATTGTTATTTAGTTTCAAGGTAAAGGATCATTACTTTATTAAAAGAGAAAAAAATACTCAAATATAACATTTGAAAGTTCCGTAAACAAAAACTGACGAAAAGATGGGTATCCAAGGTTAGCTGATTCCAATCAGAAATAATATATCCAAGCGACTAAATTTGATCATAATGTTCGAATTGTTTTATTAGTGTGTCGGGTTGTTTAATCCTGCTGTGTTAACAGCAATGAAATAAAAACTATAAAATCCCAAGTTGTTGCTTTTAGTAATGAGCCAACTAACATATGTCCTGCTTCTATGTTCCATGTATATCATTTTCACTTCTTTTCTTCCTTATCATTTTTGTATCTTAAATGCGTTATTTTTAAGTGGCTCAATAAAAATTGAAGACAGTTTTCTTTACTCGTATTCGATTGCTGATTCTCTGCGTGTATTTCTGTATTATTTATACTGGTTTTCATTTTTTTTTTTTGTTATTTGGCCAAAAATTCACGAACTGATATGAAGTTGCTACTTTTTAGGGCTTAAATGTTCTCTTACAAGATCAGGCATTGCCATTCAATGCTTAGAACACTATAAATGTTTAGATAACATAAGTATGAATTGACGTGCCATTATGTCTTCAGGAGTTATGATAGGTTGCGATTGGGATGGGCTACATGAATACGAAGCACAGTTTTTTGGTTTTTTACCGAAAGGATTTACGGATGTTGGTAGGATTTAATAAGTTTTGCCAGTTTTAGTGATTTCATTTGATTCGGACTTCAAATGTTGGCAGTCGCTCAATAGGTTAACACTGCGAATTTCCTGAGATGAGGGAAATTTTATTATTCACTAGTTTAAGAGCTCAGAAAATTCTTATTTTCAGAGGATTCTGTAGGTTTGTTTTATTCCCATTTCAATCTATTTCCATTTTATCAGTTTGATTTCAGTCTATAATTTAATCCTGGAAAAATGGGCAGAAATTGTTGAGAAGAAAATAATGCCTGATTTGCCACTTGAGGATATAAGCGGTGAAATGAAATTGCAGCTGAAAGTGGAACTCGTTAATATGATTGGCAAAAACAACATACTTAACTCACTCATGAATAAACTAGAGGTTGTCTGATTATTTTACCAGAGATGAAGTAGATTTTGTAGCTGAATATTACTTCTTATTCAAAGCATTACAAATTCAGTTAACATGGCGCAAGATGATTGAAATAGAGTTACGAAAGCTACTTCTTTCCACAAAAGAATTTTATTTTAACCAGCAAATAGCACCAGATAATGTAATTCTAGGCTTACACACTGGAATATGTTTTCCGCATACCTGATGAAGTAACACTGCCTGAAGACAGAGCAAATTTAAAGGCGGATAAGGAGTGGAATCTAGAAGTCGCTATTAAAAGCAGGCAAGAACTAGAACGCAATATTATTAAAGTACGTTTTCAAAAGGATATTGTAGAAGAGTTTTGAAACTGTAATATAATTTTTAACCATGGAAATGAACGGGAAGGAAAGATGTTGATCCTAGTTAATAACTTTCCTTAATTCTGCCCGTTTTTAGTTGCGTTTAGCCAACGAATTGCTCGATAAAGAGATCGCAAATAATTTGCAAGCAATAGAGTTGTGGAAGACTATGCAAGAGATCAAAAGTGGTAGTGATTTCATCAGTAACGCTTCTTCTAAATAAAATATGATGCTTTCGAATTTCATAATTAATCAACAGCTCATTATCTTGATCCAGAAAAACCAAATGTTGAATTGTATTCATTATTAGTTTTAAATACTCTGTTATGTGTGACCCCTGAGAGAAATGTTTGAAACTTTGGAAATTAAAAATGGAATATTTTATTGCTTATGAATTTTCGTATAACTAACTCACTTTACTGAGCGAATCCCGGCAGGTGAAGTGCTAGAAACTTGAGCGAGTTGCAAGATAATTTTAAGCTTTTAAGAACAAACAAATCAGTTTTCTTAGGCTTTTTAATAAGTTAATCAGATTGCTTCGATCATGCTTTCTTGTAGAGAATTGAGAATTTTGTTTTTATTTTAATTTTTTGTTTTTTGCACTCTGTTATACCAATCTGAATTCCCTTAATCAATGTCATTTTGTTGCAGTTATTTTGTTTGCAATCGTTTTGATCCTTATGTGTATATGCACTTACTTTAACTAATTCAAAAGATTGATGCCTTTTCTTTCGCAGAATAGTTCACTTTTATTTCTGAGTTGGCAATAGGGATCTCTCACATGCTTGCTTAATTTTTGGAGAGTTATTTTCCAGCGATTATGATATTAAAGCTCTTTTTATTGAAAAATATTATGGAAATAAAATTGTGAATCATTCCAGCCCTCCATATTGCATTGACAAAACTGAGTTACATTGTTAAATCTGGCTAATTAAAGTTAGATGAAGCTGTTCGCCTGTGTTTGCGAAGGTATATGAAGCGGTTATTTTATTAAAACTATAAGTATAGCTTAATAAAACAATAAGCAGTTTTTTGTGGCAGCGGAATTGACACTCGAAATGAAAAATTCTAGCGATCTTAATAATTGAAATACTAAATAATGAAACTGCAAGGCTATTTTAATTCGATATATATGTTGCAAAATGTTTTAAAAAGGAAGGGACAGAAGCATGGCTTAATAAAATATCAGCATTTGTTATGGCATCAAAGAAGCTGACACTCGAGATGGAAAATTATTGGGACCATTAGTTCTTTAACAATGATATTACTGAGAGGAGATATTTGATTAAAAAGAAGACAATTAGGATTAAATTATAAGCCAACCGGAAAAATAAATATTAAAGGAAGATACGATTATAAATCATGAGACAATGTAAAAGTAGTGACGAAATCTAGAGAGAGTCCTGATCCTCATTTGGAAAAATCATCGGATCTTCTATCTAATTTTAGAGATTAATGTGATCCTGCTAGTTTCGCCAATTATATCAAAGAGAATCTAAGAATCGTCAATTAAATTTTGTAATTGTCTTGGTAGAAAAGACAAATAACTTGTCCTAGGATCATCATGGTTGGATTATAGTAATTTGTTTTTATTCGATTATATTCATGCGAAAAAATGATCCAGTAGAACAAGAAACAGGAAAATGCACAAAAGAAAATACGAAATTTGTAAATTGTCCGAACTGCCCGAGTCAAATCAAGCAGTGAGAAGCTCTCTACTAATAGCTAATTTCACAGAATACTACTGCAATATTGATTTTTGGGAATCATGTTATGGAAGGCCTTTCGAAGTACATTTCTCTGCTTTCATCGATCTTAAATAAAATAGTTTTAAGTTCCAAAATATATTTTTAAAACATATTAGAAGAGCAAAATATTTCGAATTTCCCTCAAATATTGATTGAAGGAGAAAGGAATCACAAATTCCCCAAGGAGGTGTAATTTCTAGCAATTTGATTCCAAACCAAGAAATAAAAAAAATTTGATCTTTTAAGAGACATATAAGGGACTTATGGAGCGATATCTCGAGCATTTACATAAAAGTCAAGTAAGAACAAAAAGTTCATCCCAAAAATCTTCAAACCTGGAGAGGTTCCATAGAGAACGCATCACTAGGGTAAATTTCAGGTGGCACGCATGAAATTGTTGAAAGATCGATATAATCCGGCACAGCTGTAATGCTTTAGGAAATATATTCAAGAAATATGACTATAGAAGCAAAAGTTTTAGTAATCTCTTAGTCTAAAAAAATAACACCTGGATTTACAACGTCCAAATCAAGTTCTTTCTCCGTATCTGCCAATATTTGTCTGGGTGGCGTAAGTACAAATGACTCAATTGAATTCAGAAGAGAGCCTGATAGCATCATGTCATTATTGACGTCATCAGTCTGTTCCATGTAATTTTCATTTTTCATGTAATTTTCATTCAATGCAATCTCAGCATTTGATGAATTCAGTGAAATGGTTTCCTGAGAAGATGAAGCTGGAATATGAGATTCCCTCTTCGGTTTACTCTTCGCTGAAAATTTCTGATGTACTCAAATAACTTAAACATGCAATTATCAAAAAAATCATCCCACCTGTACCGTATTTGTGTTTCTTGCTTCATTATTTTATTGTTTTTTATAAAATTTAGATTTATTACTTCACTTCCTCTTGTTTGCCAATGTGTTACGTAAAAATTTTTATTAATAAGTTGAAGGCAGTAATTTAAAGTAGGACTTCAATGGTTTTGTTAAATTATCTGTCAAAGAGTAAAATATCCTAAAAATATAAATTAGTTATGCATGCACTACGAAGTCATCTAAGCTCTCGAGCCAGAATCCAAAACATATGCCACAAAACGTTGAACTTTACTCAGAAGCATAGATCCAAAATACCTGTATGAGACGGCTTGCGAATTCGCTTTTTCTTTAGTGTCTTTGTAACATCAACATTATTAACCGTCACATTTTCTAAAAGTTCCATAACAGGATAATGCTTTCTTTCCCTTGCCATATCCAACGGCGTACGTCCGAGCTGAAAATTTTATAATATTCCAAATATGAAATATTACAATCTGTACATCCCAATATTCCTTTCTTGTAAACATACTTGATCACTGATTCTACTGTCTGCACCAAATGATAGCAATATATTAACCACATCCACATGGCCTTCACGGGCAGCCAGATATAATGGTGTCTCTCCCTAAATTTTTAAAATAATAAATATATTAAATTTCGGAAAAAATGCTACAAGGAGCAACTTGGATGAGTTTCGACTATATACATCTGTAGATCAATGGAATAAATACAATGACAAGTCGTACAATGTCGTATCAAAATATTAACCTTGCTGTCTTCAGTGTCCAACTTAAGACCAAATGCATATAACATCGGTAAAAGATCGACACGTTTGTTAAGTGCAGCATAATGAAGAGCAGTACGTCCGAAAACATCAGTCAG
Organism: Cruorifilaria tuberocauda; assembly: GCA_013365365.1. Lineage (NCBI taxonomy): Eukaryota > Metazoa > Nematoda > Chromadorea > Rhabditida > Onchocercidae > Cruorifilaria > Cruorifilaria tuberocauda. The sequence goes on from JABVXU010000080.1 coordinate 58,054, forward strand.
AGTTGGGTCATCTTTTTCAGACAATATATCGCGAGCAAAAACACAACCAACTGACCCTACCGGCGTCTGAAACAGAACTGCTACAAATGAATATTTTAAATTTCTCTGATGCTACACCGTTTTTAAATTCTTCTACATACCAATGAAGAATCGAACTGCCAAACGCTATCAGAAGTTATAAACATTGATTGTGATAGACCACTTTGCCTGGAAATGAAAAATCAAATTGGTGTCATCGGAAAATACGCAGAAATCATATAATAACTGAGACCAAACTAGAATCAAACTGATTTAATTGTATTATTTGAATAAAAACAATAATGTGGGGCAACTTTGGCAAAATAATAAAAACATAACATACGGAAGCACAGCGATCAGTTGTGGAGTCGAAGGAGCATTTAACGATTCTCTTTGTCGATAATACTCGGTATACGTGTAATCAAGGATGCAACGAGCGCACAAGTCAGAAACATGAGCAAATTTAACAGTTAAAGTAAGTGGTGTTTGCCCCAAGATATTTACAGCCCGCAACTGAAAAAATTTATATTTAATGAAGCTTAAAGATAAAGATGAAAATGATGAAAACAGTGTAAAACTAGAAATATTTCAAATCTCCAATAACAATCAAGAGTAAAACTCTTTACCGATGACAACAAGAATGATAATGTCACGAAGGCATGAGAAAATGACATGCATTGGTGACAATATCAAGCTTCTGAAGAATATCTAGTTAGCCTGCTTTTACAGATGTGGAACACGCATGTGAGCAAGATGGCAAGTACCACGTACTATTTGATAATGCTGATTATAACCTTAAAAATATTTACATTGCATCGGTGAGTACTTAGCAACAGGCGAATAATCTGGTCACTGTTAACAATCACGGCATGGTGTAACGCTGTATTGTTGTCCGAATCACAACAATTTACATCCGCTCCATGAAGCACCAAAAACGATACTGCTTTGATGTCATTACATTTCACTGCTTTTAATAAATCTAGTCCCAAATAACAATCTTCATTGCCATGATCTGCAATATGTAGCATCAACTTCTAACCACTTTTTTGATACATTTCAACCAAATAGTTTGATCCAACAATGAGTAAACACTTTGCAAATAAAGTCGAAATGAAAAGCAAATAGAAAGTTTCGCAGTTGAAAGTCAATTGAAAGATTAACGAAACTTACCGTTGAAACAAGCATCCAAGTCAATTGGTGCCTTCCGTTCACTGTTTTCAGCCAGCTGGTAAAAAAAAAACATTTATTCATAATTGAATTGAAGGAATTATGAGATGCAAACACCGATATTATAAAAACCAACATTTCTCGGCTGCTCTAGACTGTAATAAATTGAACTTCGGAAAAGATTAGACAGTGGTGGTAATTTAGTCCTTCGACAAGAATCCTTATTGGGAAAATAGTCTTCAACGGATGAAACTGTTGACCAACTTGTGATATTACTTTGCAAAGAAGCTAAAAATAACTACGCCAAGTACTCTATGATGAAAATTTGAATGATTTTCTGAGCAATAAATTCATATTTTATATATATTTTATATGAATTTAGTCAATACAAACAAATGCCAATAAAATTTTAGTAATCGTATAAAAATATAATAAAAGACATTAAGATGATGAATGGTAAAAGGAAACGTAATACAGCTCGCACTCTTAACCTCAATCAATCAGTTTTTGCATTTACCTTATTCTACATTAAAAATAATGTTTTATACAACAGCTGAAGAGAAAAACTTACGTTCTCCATTAGTATAAATCAGGTATGAACGAATTCTCTTTTACCACCTATTTTGCGCAAAATGATTAATACACTAAGCTCTCATTCAGTTACTATATATTTCAGTATGCATCGAATTTTTTTGTACTAATATTATTGGCGGGATGGAATTCAAAAAATATGTCATTAATGTAAGCAGAACAAACATATTAAAAGATATAAGAAGCGTTTTGCACTGTCTTACGGTAATTCCATTAATATTTGGTGCAATGTTATTCACGCTATATGAAATACTGCCTTCTATTTGGTCATAAGTGTGCAAGACAATTAGTTTATGAAATGTAAAAAGCTCAGAAAAAATATACTACTTTCAAGTATATTGACCTAAAAAAAATAAGAAAATCCATTAAGAAGCATTAAACTATCATATTATCAAATCGTAGACCTGCTACTTAGTCGTACTTTATTTATCAACTAGGTCTCTGTAATTTCTACTATATTACATTCTTGACATAAGAGATACTTGTAATAATCCCTTATCCCTTACAGCGTATTTCATTTCAAATAATTTTGCACAAAAGTAATGTTATCCTTGCAATAAAACTGTTTCATTCAAATCTTTCCACTGTTATAGGTTGAGATAACTATAAATAGTTGAAGCCAGTTTAAGTTTAAGTTTAAGTTCAAAATTACAAGTAGAACTAACACGGTATTTTCCAAACAGGAGCATGATTCTTCCCAATATTCCGTTTTTTCACAACATCACAGAATCCATAAATTCCACAGAAACATGACAATGTTATTCCAATTAATATAAAACAAGTAAAAAAGATAACAATAACCGAAAGGGAACGAGTTTTGCTACTTTCTACGAAAAGTGCTTCAACAGTAACATCATCCAAGCTTATTCGGTTTTTGTCCTGGAATGATTACTCTAAAAACACTGTTCAAGTTCAAATTGGGAAATAGAAGAGAATCAGTGACAGAACTAGAAAACTTAAAAACGAAATCTAAAAATAACCTGTTCATAGAGTGCGCTATGAAGATAAGCAGTGGCACCAAAAATATCAATGAAACAAGGTAATACATTTGAATTGTTCGAATGGAGACGTTTTTCGCAAAATGTCGAATCAATATCCACGTAAATCAAAATCCCCGTTACGTTCCTTAAAATTTTTCATATTAAAAAGTATTTGGCACCAATACTAATTTAAAAACCAACTAATCGAAAATGTGCTATTTGAATCTATGGAGATGAACGAAAAATGATATAGTTCCTAAAACAACATCTAAAAATTATAAATCATTAATACCTCAGGACCTACTAAAAGTATCTCTACAATATATGAACTGTTAAAAAGTTTTCATAATAATTTCAAAAGTAAGACGAAAATGCATTCTTTTTAAATTGATAATAATTTGAAACCTCTCGATAAATAAACATAAAAAGCACATAAGACGGAATACACATTCATTACAAATCTTCAAATTATTTACCGATGTATCTTATCAGAGTTTTATGAGACGGATAAACGTAAAGCTCCGGTTATGCGTAAGAACTTATTTAAGTAAAAGTAAGGAAAAAAATCTCCATTTTACCTTGATCTTTCCCATTGTTTATTTAAATTGATCGGCTCCCCAATTCCATTTTCAAATGACCACTCATAAATTCGAGTTTTATTATTGTTATCTAAGGCCAAATGTACTGGATTGTGCAATTTCTGAAAATTTGGACTCTAAATTAATCAGCTTTTCGTTGAAACATTTAATAGAGGTGTTTACCATTATTCATACCTGGTATTTTATTTGAATGAATCCATGATCTTATTTGTATTATATAACCAGAAGTTTTTATTGCACATAAATATTTCACTTCTAGAAAATAATTTACTTGCGCAAGCTTTGCAAGAAGTAAATATATCTTATCAAGAATTTCAGCTGGTGGTGCGTTAAAAATGATGCCAATCGTATTGCTTTCTGTTAGATCACGAAAAAACATATTCTTATTACAATCCATGCCATCATATCCGCATTCTGCCACTGCGCATTTTCCATCGCATTTCCCATCCATATAGTGCAAAGCACAGTAATCAGAAAGTCTAGATGAAAAGATGAAATTTTTTCTTCGAGAAAGTTAATTCATGAGATGATGAGTGAATGATTAAACTTGAATTCTGAGAAAATTTGCAACAAGAGTGTCTATGATTAGAGAGAAATTACGGCACTATTGCTTACCTACATTTCTGCGTACTTTCAACACAATCGAAACCATCAAAAAAACATTTTTCATTATTGCATTCCTCATTACAGGTTCCGTCAGCAAAACGCAATGCACAAAATTCCGGATGTTCTTCACATCCAGTTCGCAAGTAGTCATCTCTTTCTGGTACATGCCTTTCACAAAGCTCACCACTGAACCCTAAAAAGGAAAAAAATACGGACTGCAAACTAATCTCAAGGAGAATAGTTACAATTTCTGGCTGCAAAAGCTTTCGATAAGAATTAATAAGACAAACAGCTGATAGACATACCATCCGTACAAGAGCACATATCATCAATACATGTACCTCCATTTCTGCATATATTTCCAAGCTTACATCTACAAATGACTGATATAAATCATCCCGAAAGAACGTAACTAAAAACAATGCATAATGAGGCATACTAATTTGATTTCAAAATTTTTAAATTCCCTCCTAGTATCGCCACCAGAAGATATATTTCAACCATTCAAAATCATTTAAAAAATATAAACTAAATATAAATTAAGCGTGCAACTATGGTAATAAAATGCTTGAAATAAACAAAAGTATGATAGAAAAAATAGAGAACCATATCAGCAAAATCATAAATGTTCGTCGTTATAGTGTAGATCAAACAAGTGAGAACAGTTTCGTACAGAAATCAAAATTTTTAAAAGGATGATAGTAAAGGAGTAAACGAACTTATCGAAAGTATATTCACAATTCTGACCGAAATATCCCATAGAACAGTGGCACACAGCAGATCCATTTACATTTATACATGTACCCGCATTGCAGTAATGGGGAAATGCCTCACAAATATTAATTCTTTCGCATTTTTCACCATCATAACCTGCTAAGCAGGAACACTGAAATATTTTCTCTGTAGTTGAAACTTTCAGGAAAATGAGTTCTATCCTTTGAAATGAGAAAATTTGAAGTCAACTTCGTTGCAAATTAACTGCAGACATTTAAATTCTAAGATAATTTGCTGAAGGTTTTTAAAAGTCAGAGTGTGGAAATCGAATAATTTTCATTTCAAGCTGGATTTATAATGAAGAATATGAGCTTTTGTTTTGTTTACCAACTTTCAATTAATACACGTGTATAAATAAAAGAAAGAAAGATAAGAAAAGATACGTAAATTCTGATTATATTTCTTGCTATACGGTAATTTTTCTAACTTGATTTTGAACAAGATAAAATTTATAAAATTTTCGATGCAAATAATATTAACTGCATGCAAAACATAAATCTGCAACGCTACAAAAAATCGATTTCGTTATACAGTACTTAACATAAATATGGAATAAATATTTTGGATATAGAAATTAACAAAGAACGTTGCATAAACAAGTATGAATGTTTTCAAAAAATAACAGCAATAGATTGTAGAAAAAGTCAAATAGTTGATATGCTCAAGAAATAAAATAAAACAATTTGAAAAAATTATTAAATAAGTTAATAGTTTATTTAATGACGATATTAAGTTAATGCTAAAAATAGAATAAGCGGAAAGGAAAAAGCTAACCATAGTTGAATTGCTTTTGTTCGTGATTTTCTCCATACACACCCCACCGTTCAAGCAACGTCCCGTTGGATCAAAACAGCTCGGTAATGCTAGCAGACAATTAAGCAGCGTTAGTGCAACGTTTAGAAATACCATGTTCACAGCGTACTAAAATAACATTTTTGTAAAGCTGTAATTCATTCTAAAATACCGTCAAATCTTCAACACATCGTTTCTTCGATAAACATGGTTATCAGGTCGACATTATCTCTGTCACTTAGTCAATGTAATCTAGTATTTTAGAAAAATGTATTTATTTATGTTTGGTCCCGCACACCTCCCGCGATCAAGATGATTATGTATTCTTGTTTAATGTTACTTATTTTGTTTTACTTTTTCATCCATTGTTTTCGATGCACTTTGACCCCTGCTTAAAAATTAATTGTTGTTACTGCAACTGATAATCATCTCACATCTTTCACTACGTTTCATGAATGCGGTAAAAATAAGCACTTCCAGCGACCATTCAGTTCTCTATTTATTTAAGAGAGTAAGTTAGATGAGAGCATACTGTACATGTTGCTACGACCCGCTTACCTATCATTATGAGTTAACCGGAAGTCCACTTACCAAATATCCAACTTACCCTTTCTAATTCTCTACAGTTACCTATCTCACCAGACTCTACTGGTAGATCAACTCAAAACACGGCTCCCGGAATGAAAAAAATTTGCTCTTCGATCGGTAATCCCATTATTCTCACTACCTGTTTATTGATAGTAAAATACTTTTCCGGATAAACAGCGCGATATTTCGTGCCTTTTGGTCGAATACGTCCAATGGTACGTAAACAAAGACTGGTAAAAGTAGATGATGTGATGAAGACTTCACCAAATTGATTTCTCTATCTTACCTTCCTGTTTTTCCTCCTATTCTTTTTATTATCATTTTTATCATTATTATTGATTATTATTTAATAGACTCTACTTAATTATTATTTAATAGACGTACATTAATTAGACATTACGGAGAGTTAGGATAACTCCGAGATAGACCAAGTGATCTAAACTTCTTGATGCTAGATATCATTTTGCTTTCAAATCAAATCAGATATCCAAATATTACCTTTATGATATTATCATCTTTCCCACGAAGAAATTTTAACTTGTGCGTCATTCTTAACTTTCCAGAAAGAGAAGTAAAGATTGGTGAGAGTTAAATGGAATAGATGTCGCTGAACTTAGCTATTTCTAAAATGGTGACATTAGTTGGGTCATCGTTAATTCCTTGACTTCTTGTTGATTGAAGATAGTCAAGTCCTTTTTTCAATTAAATCAGTGAAAATATTCCTTGTACCTATATATTAAACAATTTATCAAAATAGTGTTGCTAATTTTACTAACTATTAAAATTATTACCGAAATTATGATAACACAATGTGCCACACTTCTTTTTATATGTTTCAGCAAACTCCACTGAACTTCATTGGACGCTTTTCGTCTGTGTAATCTGTCATCAGTACAATGCTAATTAATCTATACAGTAATGCAAACGATAAGGTGCTATCATATTCTTCATCACTACGAAATCTATTGGTGAACTGAACTATCATATAGCTATAAGTCAGGAGGATCGCGCTTTCGGTATATCTTATATATTTTACTTTATTCTCGAGTGTTTTATTTCCTCAGTGTTATGATATTTTCCCAACTTTCAAGCAGTCAATACTTTCTTGGTGTGCAGCTTAACCCCACACACATGCAACACAGATAGACAGTGCAAATCATTGTTGATATTTGACCTTGTGACCGCTGTCTATCTAATGTTTATGATTAAGATCGAATAGAGGATACGGTGTTAAAGTGTCAGGATTCACAGACCTCTAAGTTCATTCATATTTGATGAATGTGTCTGTGATCGATTCCATGCTTCTTTTAGTTTTATCATTTCATTTTGCGCAATGTAAAATAAGATTTTTCTAACATCGCTAAAATCTTGTCTGATAAACTTCTCCTTTGTTGTGGAGAACTTATCGAACTCTTTTGTTAAGTTTAATCTGTTTTGGAAAGGTTTCTTTCTTGATGTTATGAGATTGTTGTAGGGATTTATCGAGAATGTCGCTTAACACGAGAATAGTTGGTGGTGCCTTAACTTGGGGATATAATACAGAAAGTAGGAACAATAGTGGATGATGAAATTGTGATAAATGAGTGATAGTAAAGAGAACTAATTTTTAAGCGTCACGGTTAATAAGAATTATATGCATGGTGATGTTTGGTCAAAATAAGAATTATACGTATTGTGATATTGGCTTATTTAAATTTGGAAGAGTCCTTTGATTTGGAAGAGTGTTCGGTGACTCCTTTGACCTAGTATGCGTTACAGGACTACAGAACTTCGAAACTTCTAGATTATTTGCAAAATAATGGTAATTAAGTGCAAAGAGCAAACTGTTAGTTCACTTAATTGATCTTTTTAAGCAAATCACTGTCATATAATTTTAGAGAATCTTTGACGATTGTGAAGTTTTGGAAGTGTAATAGTTTCCGATATTCTTTTCCATTTTATCGATTTGTATTTTTTATTGAATGTTTGCTGTATTTTTGTAGTTCTAGAAAGTGTATTTGCTGAATTTCTGTCTATATATATATATTTTTATAGCAACATTGTAATTTGTGATTTTTACAAATTTAACGTAGATTGCCACGCATGCTAATTGCACTAATCTGAATTCTAACTGACATCTTAAAATATTTGATTAGAAGAGGTATCTCTATAGAAGAGGGAATTATAAGGTTTACTTTGTTTCTGATATAAGTTGAAGAACTTGCAGTATAGTTCGGTAGTAAGATGAAGTTAGGATAACCCCGAGACGCAAGGATAATAGTCGAAGAAAAAAGTTTATTGCTTGTGGTAAAATCATAGAAAAGGATGGTTTTTTTTATTCTTACTAGTACTATTAGTGTTTTCATGATTTTGCAGTCAGTATTCAGAACCATAATTACGCGAATGAGATGAGATGATTAATTAAGATCAGAAGGAAAGATACAATTAGGTATGAAGTCATGAAATTCTGAGTTTTATAAAGATTTATTGAGAAGGTAATTCTTCAAGGGATTCCACCGTTTTTGTCACCACGCTCATTTTCCAGCTCATTCGTTTAATCTTTGTAAGTTCACTTTCCATTGGCTTAGATGTCTCATCTAGCACTCCGGTCGATATAAGCTCCCGAAATATTGCACAACGTTCACCTGTTGATTGCTGATTGTACTCTCTCCTGTAAGAATTATTCATGTTCACATCTACCTAATCCTTTAAGAATTTCTAAAACACTTTCATAAGTAATTGTAGTAAAGTAATGCTTAAATGAACATAGATCGGCATGCTATGTATACATTTTGCTATAAGATTTTAGCAAGAACAGTATTGTATGACTGGGGAATCTGCTTAATCGCGATTTTTCATACTTTATAGTGTGTATAAATTTTGTGGTAATTTGTACTTATTGGCGATGTCGGTAATCAAGACTAAAATATGAGGTAAAACAAATTTCCATTATCGATGTTTTTTTCAGGGAAAGAATGCTTATTATGGTATTTCCGTCACGGAAGAAGCAGAGAATGGTATGGAGGGCATGAAGCCATCTTGGAGAAGATGAAATTCCCTGAAGAGAGAGCCTACTGCATTCCTTGAGCGATCATTTTGTGTAAAGAATGTAAGGTTTAATCACTCAATTAATCTTCAAATTGCACATGCGAATTAAATGCAATTTTTTTTATGATTCCTATTAATATGTTGGGAAAAAGTTTCAACAGTTATGACACAACGAGAATTTCTCACAGAAGCTGTTTGCCATGAAGATCGATGATCAGAGATCGCACTACAACTTTCAGTTCCTCCAATTCCCAGTACTTTGGCAATATTAGTATATGTAGTAAATCGTCCAAATCTATCTGTTTCCATTCCTGCAACTTATCTGTTTCCTCGAATAATGATTTGAAATTTTATAGTTGCACAAGAATATTTTATGTTTCACTTAATGAATGATGAATTCGAAACTCAAGGAGTTTGCAGAATATTTAGAAGGGAATAACCGCTATTATATTTGCAAATTTGACATGCACAAAATTGAAGAGACAGCTATGAATATTTAAATCCCTTTTTTTAATGATTTTATCTTCTATATTATCACTCTGCCAACTCTACACTCATTTTGATTTAAAAAATACTAAGCTGCTTCATACTATACAATATATAATTAATTTGCATTCATCCTGACTTTTTAGTCCTGAATAAGAGGCATGAATTTCTAGCAAATTTTTCTTTAGAATTTTTTCAACTAATTCAAAGAACTCATCAAGCTTATTTGATATAGATGTTCGTTTTTGTGTCAGAAATGTTAGCGTTGTGGTTGTTAATAATTGTTTGAGGAATATTATTCGTGAAAATTCGTTAAATTCGTGAAAATTCGTTAAATTCGTGAAAAAATAAGTTTGAATGATAAGTATAAATATTGAGGTTACATTGAAAATAATGCATTCAAGTTCAATAGCGACGTTTTCGATAGCTATGTCCATATTAACTGGTTCTAGCATGCAAAGTACTTCGATTATCTGGTACATTTTTCTGATATTTCTATTAAATCCCTCCTGGAACTGATTTTGCAATGCTAAAGAAATAGCCTGAAATAAAGAAATAAAGTCCTCAAAATCAAATAATACTTAATTTATCTTTGCATTCTCCATTGACCGCATCATGTTTTCGAGGTGTTTAACGGAAATTTTTCATTTCACCAACCATTACCTTTTTAATAAACATTACCTAATACTGACTTACATGAGCTATAACATCATGGGGATAATTTAATGTTGTTTCACTGATGTTTGTATTTTTATCGATTAATTTATGAAAATATTTGGTGCTTATATAAAGCAACCATTTTGAAAACATTAAGGAATATGCATTTGAGCCGCAGACCATGAAATCTCTGCAATTATTTTTATATTTAATTAGTTGCTGGAGTATTTGCTGATATTGATCTAAAAAGGTATTTCAATTAAACAATAAAAACACCTGACAGCTCTAAGGTTTAGTTGATAATTCCGAAGTTCTGTATCTGTTAATGATCGAAGTCTGCTTCGCTGTTTAACAAATTTCATGAATTCTTTTTCCTGGTATATCATAAGAACACTAAAACTGGTTAAACCATTTTCATATTCCGGTGATGTAATAGTATTATGCAGTGATTCCAAAAATGGATCTATACCACGTATGATAAATCTATGCTCGAAATCAGTTTCCTGCGTTTCATTCATTATTGCTGTAAAATTTACGTATGTAAGCTAATGAGATCTTTAGCTTCATTAATTGTCAATAAATCTATGGAAATAAAATAGACTTCTTAGTTTATCCTGTAATTTCGTCAAATTCTGCAACTTAATCTTTTTTATACATATTATACTTGTCTATTAATTAGCAAAGCACTTTCACTTGAATTCATTGCCAATTTCAAATAAATTTGTCGAAAATATAAAATTAATGATTGCTTTTTTTACTTAAGTTAAGATATTAGATAACTAATGGAAGGATGAGAAAACGAAGAAACTGTAGGATTTAATTTTGTCATTTCAATCCGTAATCATTAATAAAAGTATTTATGAATGAATTAAATTTTACAGGTGCATCGCAAAAGATCATATTGTTTTGAAAGATTAGCGAAGCATTCTGATCTTTGCCTACCAATCAAAGTTCGCCATTACAGTAGGAGTGCTGTAAGTTCTGTTTGTTTACTATTTAGAGTACTAAATTTAAGAGAAATAAAAGTTTCAAACATACTTTCTGCAGCTACAGTGTCATTAGGATCTTTTGAGGCACCGAAACGTATTGTAATTAATCCAGAAATTAGCGTGCGCAATTCACTTATACAATCCACTAGTAATGATGAATATTCTTGATTAGGATCCGCTAGATTAATTTTAAATTCACTGAAAAGTATTCGATTTTATATCAAAGATTTAAATCGATTTAGAAATAAGAACAGCGAAGTGAAATGTTAACAAATTGGATGGAATTTCATTTTACCATATAATTCGATTATTAATTATTCATATAATTTCCAATAGAAGTAAGCTATAGTATCATTGAATAGCGCTTGTGACTTTTGTCTTTCCTTCCTTTGGAAAAATTAACTTTCATTCTAGTAAATTTTGAAGTGAATATCTGTATGGATCTCTTTAAATTTAATATGATCACTATACAGTGTTTAAAAGCAAGAAGTTAATGCATAATATTATATTAATTAAAGATAAGCTTAATCAGTCATTGTGAATGAATGGAGGAAGAAGTGAAATTTTCAGTAAAATTCTTGTTTCCTTTTCACTTACAACTCCATGGAACGTGGCCCATGAGCGATAATAAATGGTATATGACATTCTCTTTGACGTAAAACCGACGTCGGAATATTTATCCTAGCATCATATATGAAACGAGATGAGACTAATTTTTCTGGCTTTTCTTCTGACATTGGTTGAAGAGCCATATTTCACTTAAATGAAGGGAGGGACGTACTTTGAATTTAATAATTAGTAAGAATGATTAATCGGTAAATTGTTTCTTAATTTATACTAGTTCATTTAATACGACATTTTGCATTGTTATTCAAGATTTGAATGTGGTTAAAATTTTGCATTTTTAAAGGAAAAATAAAAAGAACAAAAATATTAGAATCAGAAGTTTATTACAGAATGAGACGATGAATATTTTACTGTTAGATAACATTGCACATCAAAGTTCTGACCATATCAGTTAATGCTTATTTTATCACTTTGTCGCTTTCAATTTAATGGATTAATTTTGTTTAAACAGAAAAAAAAAATATTTTCTCCATTTGATAGGAAGAGACGATGCAATGGCCGCATTAGTTGTTGGTGATTTAAGTTGTTAGAAAAATTTTTGTTAAATTTGTAATAACATTAGAATCACTGCAATTGAAGAAGTTTGAACGATTTTCCTTTTCACAGCTAAATTATAAATTTCTCTTTACTTTAGCTTTTCCGTCAATTTTATTTTTCTAAAAAAAAATTGATAGGATGTCATTTATTTGTGAATTCTTGCAATTTCACAACAATGCCTCATTATTTTTTAATAAAATCAAAATAATGCTTTTTTAAAGTGATTTCTATCTTCATGTTCCTACTAGCATTTTACAGCGATCAGTTCAAATGAGTTCAAGCGTTTATCACCTGCAACAATGGCATTATGCGATTTTAAATTTTAACAAAATTGCAAATGTTGAGAAATGATATGTGAGAGATAAAGAGAGATCAGAACGTAGCTATTTTATAACAAATGAAAAAAAAAAACAATCGATGACAAAACCAATCAATGTTAAAATCACTTATTCTTCTTTATTTTGCTAAACGGTCGTCAGTCCATTTCTTTCCCGGAATATACTTTCTGATATCTTGCTGAAAAAGACAATCTTGAATTAATTTTGCCCTTTTTCAAAGATATCTATGCAGAAAACTAATAAGAAATAAAAAGTCTAGAAAAGGATTTTCCTCAAACATCAAGCAAATTTGAACTTTTGGAAATTTCCGATAAATGCGGCAATCTCTGTTAGAATGCAAACAGTCCATTTGTCTATTAGATTTCAAGAAATTAGATGACAGTTGTTTGTCAATTTGATATTTGTCTAAATTACAAGCAATGAATTTTCTATTGATTTTTCGATTTCAATGACATAAAATAGACAAAAATATGTACCACTGACAGGATTGGTATACAGGTATCGAGTTTCTACCTGTGGAATGCTCGAAATATGATTTCGGTCTGGTTGATTTATCGAATACAAACAGTGCCAGATATACAGCATTAAATGCAAACTGACTGAAATTAATTATGTGACTCTTTTATACCATGTAATCTCACAATTTTAAACAATTCACTGATTTATGTTCACAATAGTTGACGTGATTTCAAGTACGGAGAGTAATTTGTGCTGAAATCAACGAGATAAGAATACGGAAATAAATAACAAAATAAAAATGTTGCTACAGAATTCGTCAACCTATGAATTATTCATTGTTCATCAATTGTATTTTTTTCAACTCCCATCTTCAAGTCATCACTTACCATTATTTCATTTAAAAAAGTTGAGATTTCTACCAAACTTTGAGCGTAAAATGGAGCAACTCCATAGAGCATTTCATACATACATATGCCAATTATGAGAGTTAGGAGGACTATAGTATAGCATGTAAAACCAAAGAGTGGTCAATTGTCGGAAGACTAATTTGTAGCAAAAAGTCGTACGCTTTAGCAGCATAACTAATTACACAGAGCAGTTGTATGATCAATGATAAGATATTTCAAAAAGATTCATGAGGATAACACGATTTATATCAGATTTTATATAGTTTTATATTAAATTTGTAAATTTTGAAAATTTGAATTAAGCTTACAACTCTTTTAAGTAAGCTGAAAATAATTGCTGGTCAATTCTTCAACTTTCAGAACAGAAAACTTTATCTCATAGTTATAATCAATTAATTATTCAGCACCTAAAATATAACGCTTGTGCAAGCATTCGTGCTGAGAAGTGAAGCGCTTCCTCTTGAACATCGGGCATTCCGAATAATATCACTAATCGATACATATTCTCCGGTGTATTCAATATTATGCAAATTAATGCAATCACCAACCACCTCCATAATGTACGATTATGCTTATGCTATAAAGTTAGAAAAATTATTGAATCATTTATCTTTGTATTTCCGCAGTAATTATTACATCTACAACCGTATTACTTAGTCAGTAAACTGTTAATTACTATTAATTTGTTAAGTTCATCAATTTTGTTTCAAGTTGTTTTTGATCTGATCATGTCTGGTAGAATTCATTTTCCTGAGTTCTACCAGACCGTTTAGCAGACAGAAGGAATATTTGGCTTTTTCAGTTCAATCATTTTTACTTTCTTAAGAGAATAATACTGCTTTACTGTTTTCAAAATGAGTAATCGTAGAGTGAAACTCACTCGAGTAAGTGTCTGACTACTGCTGGAATATACGCAAGCAATAGTTGGAGGTTCAAAGGTTTGTTCCGATCGCTTTCGTGCTGAAAACATTTGTATTGAACCAGCGTCGTACGATCCCATCCTGTAATTAGCACCATGGTATTTTAAATTTGTTTTTAAAGAATTATATTACTGTAAAAGATTTGAATAAAATATAAAATGATATTTGTTACAGAAATATAGAAAAAATGCGATAAAAAGTAATATTCAGGAATAAGATACGAAGAAATGATATTTGTAATAGAATATTTCTATACGTAAATTGGCCAAAACCTAAGTATGAATTTTATTTTTCGATTTTATTAATACAAAGTTTTAAAATTTAGCTTGAGATTAGTTCCAAATTGAAGATATTCTATCTGAAGTACATAATAAGCCATTGATTAATTATTTGGATTATTTGTATTTCAGAAGAAGAACTAACGTGCTTTTGATGAGTACAGAAATATCCATAACAAAAATAAGCAAACATGGAACACAAAATGACCATGCACATTCAATGATATGAAACAAACGATTCCAAAGAAGTGATCGAAATAAAGCCTGTTGGATACAGCCAAATTGCGTAGAATGCACAGCTAATAGAAGCCAAACATTCAGTGCCAATGACATTACCTTCAATTTATTCAACTATTACAGAATTCTTCATCATTTCGTTTAAAATTGGAATAAAATAAATCAGACAATTCAAATCATTCATTTCATTAGATACGTATTTTATTTTACTCTATTTCAATCATTCCTGAAATTGAATTGTGGGAATTGTAAGAATGATAAAAAGTAGAAAATGCCTTTTATCAATCTTAGTGAAATCATTTCTTTGCACTATTTGATTTGTACTGATAAATTCAAACTAACAATAATGAATGATAATGCTCGACATGGCATTTGCCATAATCGAAGATGGAAAAGTGGATGCCTTATGGCGAGGTAACGAAGTGTTGAAAGTAAAAGCCAGGACCAAACGGAAATACCCGTTACTGTATGCGTCAAAAATAATACTGTCTGCAATACAATATATTTATTGAAAATTTACCTCATTTAAAAAAGTAGATTAAAATACTGAAGTAAAAAAAACTTATCATCTGTTATGTACTCAAGCAAATAAATTAACCAAACAGTTGTGTAATTAAATGAATATCATTATTTCGATCTATAAATACTTTCATATTAATGAGCATCGGACAAAGTTAATTCAAGTTAGTTCAATCCATATAAGCTATATTATATTATCAACTTAAACTTTATGAGCAGTAATTGATAAAACGTTTACACTACTCGTTTACTTAAATATATAATAAGTTTACCAATATTAAATTATTATTCATTTGCTATTTATTCTAGTTTGAACTGCTAAAATGCCGTTTACGTTCTGTGCGGTTTGAACAGAAATGAGAAATTTGGCGGAGCCCGAAAAGAATAGGATTAATTAACAAGTTATAAAATTAATAAGGTTTAGACTAATTTTCCGGTTTCATTTTAAACCTACGATTCTTCAATAAACTTAAGTGAAATTAAAATGCGAAGGGTAAATAAAACTTAGAGTACGGCTTAATATTTAGCTTGAGAATTTTTTTTTATTGCATGACTATTACAGGCTGATGCCAATTTTCAAATTCTACTATTCTATTGTTTATAACGGAACTTATTTCAGTTCTTCATCGTTTTCTGTAATCAGAAAGGTAAGAATAGACTTCGACTTTAAGCTATTTCACTTCCTTAAAATTCATTCCGATTATTTTTGTTCAATCCTAGGAAATATTTTTTTTTTATTTTTTTCACAAATACATTTTCCTGAAATCAGAAATGCTCAAATTGTCTTATTCCTTATTTTTAATTAGGTTTTCGAAATGTCATTTCTAGACAGCAATTAAGAGTCATATTGAACTTTTATTTTCAAGTCTTGAAGAA
The DNA here is from genome assembly GCA_013365365.1 of Cruorifilaria tuberocauda. Classification (NCBI taxonomy): domain Eukaryota; kingdom Metazoa; phylum Nematoda; class Chromadorea; order Rhabditida; family Onchocercidae; genus Cruorifilaria; species Cruorifilaria tuberocauda. The sequence continues at coordinate 74,526 of JABVXU010000080.1, forward strand.
CGATGTCACTCAGATTTTCTATTTTTTCACTAATATTTTACTCAAATGAAATTTAATAAAATTGACAATTGACCATTTATATTTCTCATGTTCTACAGGAAAAGTTGTACATTGAGTTTTAATTCGCCTTAAATTTAATTTGATATGGAATTTGTTGATTAGCACTACGAGCCCGATTCCATGCCAAAATTCTCTGATCGATGATCCATGAATATGCTTTATGAGTTGTTTTACATGTGAAACTTATCAGTGAATTTTCTTTCATACATGGCAAGTCGAATTTTATCAGATTTTCTCTTCGAACTTTCATTAATTTTGCTAATTTCATTTTTAAATTCGTTTCAATGACGAGCTGTTATTATTTTGAAGAGTTTGTTTTCCAGTTTTTTCTCTTTTTCTTCTTTCAATTTATGCTTCAAATTATTTTCTACGAGTTGGCCGATAATCTCATCTTCAGGATTGGAGCAGAAATGAGCCAGCACTCTAACAACTCATTTCTTGCCAATTCTGATATCCCAAATAAATGATTTCTAATAAATGAGAAAAAAAAATTAAAAGCTCTTGGCAAACGATGAAAAAAGAGCAGTGATGATTTGGAAGGTAAGAGAACTCAATAATTATTAAGTGAATATTAAATTGTCAATATTCAATAATAGAATCCATCCTTTCAGTCTCTCTTTACCTGTTCTGTCTGAAATAAGTTTCAGGGATATTTAGAATGATCAAAAATATTTTACTTTGGAACAGTTTTAAATAATTCATATTTTATACTTAAAAAGGTTATAACTAATCAGTACAAATGTTAGATGAAAGTTTTTGAGATTATTTTTTTGAAAATCTCTTTCTTCCTCGCCCTGGAAAAACCAAAAGGTCAATAGTACAGATGAACCTGATCGCTCAACTGCTGTAGCTATCTAAGTGTTTTACTCTGAGCAGAGGTACTACTGCTTAATCAGGTTTCCTAGATAGACAAGTCCTGGACTGAGACACATGCAACCTCTCTTCTTTTCTCTGCTAAAGCCACCAAAATTGAACTTCGCCTAGCTTTGTATTAATTTAACTAGACTATTTATATGAATGAGATTAAAAACAACGTTGTTAGGTACCTTACAGACATAATGCATAAATACTTCGTCGCCGTCGAGTTGTGGATACAATTGCATGAGATTTTGCGACAATATCAATAGTAAAGAGCAGAGGTCAGCAGCGGCCATTGAGCAGAGTGCTATGCCAGTACCATTGCGATATCTTTCGCTATCATTCCTGAAATTGCTTATTCAAACATTGTTTTCCGATTATTTGTTATGCTTCTTGTAAAAATTAACAAAATCAAAATAAAACTTTGCAGAAACAAAGAAATGGATGATTTTATTAAAATTTTTAAAATAAATTAAATTTTTTAATTTGAAACAAACAGATATACATTAAGTTATACACCAGATATATATTATATATTAAGTTACACATATCAAATATAAGTATACCTTTATATTAACACTCTTTATATTAACCTTTATAGTATACCTTTATAATTAACACCTAATTGTTTTGAAATTGGATAAATGATAGAAACTTACTTGGCAAGTTTTTTCATTCGAATTAACACATAAATATTTGCTGGAATACCAACAATAGCAGCAAGGAAGTAAATAAGTAATGTAACGATTGCCACATTTCTTACGATCGGATCGTTTACCAAGAAATCCTGTCCATCCATATACTATAATCAAATGCATTACTTAATTTTCTGCTTCTCTTCAATGTCATCTTTTCTCGAAATAATTTTTAGTTTTTCATTGTAAAATCATTTAGTGTTTTGATAATAGCTTATAAATTTTCATTCTACAAATGAAATTACCGAAATAGACTTAAAAAGATTTTAAATTATAAAAATATTGTAAGAAAATCATCCATGTTAACAAAATACTTGAATTTTTTATTTTCATTTACTGTCCAACTAAACTTTTCTATCTCTTAAAATATTTCTTAGATGAAATTTAAAAAAATTACAGCTTTCATTCTAGTTTGTAATTTTTATCATTTTAACAAACTTGACTCTTTCGGTTAATTTCAAATGGAAATATTATCAGATTAAAATAAATATTTTAAGTTTAAGATTAGTTTAGAGGTTTACAATTTATAATTAGTTTATATTCGTTATCACTACTAAATTCTTTGTCTAATTCGAATAAATAAGTTTTTATTTATTCCCATTATTTATAAAACCATGAAGAGAAATATACGAACTGCAAAAAAAATTTTCATGAGGCGATTTTTTAATTTTTATTTTTTTTGAAATAATAAGTTGAAGCAAAAAATTTAATAATTTGCAAAAACTTTAGTTAATTTTGAGCTTTTTTTTTATTCAAATATTTCAGCATTTCTTCTTTGCATTGCTAAATTTAAAAGTTATTTTCAACTGATTGTTAATTTCTTGCGACTCTTTTGTTTCAATCGCATTCCATCCTAACGCTAAAATATACAAATCAATCATCAAGATAATTTTTTAGCACTTTTAATTCATGATTAAAGTCTATACTTCTCATTTCTTTGACTTCAAAGTGTTCGTTAAAATTTCCCCTTCTCTTTCTACTCTCATTTACAGCATTTTCAAATTGAACGTTGTACTTAATCTTGAACGAGCCTTAATATTATTTATTGACAGATACTATCAGAGTTATCAACACATTTGAATACTGCTTCTAATACTGACTAACTTTTCACTCATTTAAATATTTTCAATAAAAAATATAATTACTCGAATTTTAAAACTTATTTAGCATTTTATCAAATCTCAATAGCTTACTGCTTTACAGTTATAGTAATCTCTGCAATTTTTCACAAATCTTTTGTAATTTCTTAGTAAAAGGTAGCATTACAGTATTTTAACCCTAAGAGTTAGAATAATTATTCAAGAGAATAGTTAAATGACATTCTGACAAGTAATATTCTTTCATGATAAACAAAAAAGTCGTTCTAGAATTAAACGAATTAAAAAAATTATTAAAAAGTGCAACAGAATTAGAAAGACAACGAAAAAAAAAGCACTAACTTCATAATCATCATAGCTAAAATTGGCAAAACTACCATTCTTTACTGCAAGCTTATCAACAATATTTTTCATTCTGAAAATTTAGTATAATTAAAAACATTGAAACAACCAAACAGCTTTTAATTGAAATGCAAACGAAGAAATAGAATCAATAATTAAAAACAACATTTGAAAAAAGGTATTTACTTGTTATTAAGTAGTTAGAATGAAATTTCAAACAATTTAATTTTGGAATTCAAGTTTAATTTAATAAATCATGAATAAATTTAGCCATGGAATTTAACAATTTGATAATACTGTACTGTCATTTTACTTCATACATTGAATTTCTAAATAAAATAACGCGATATATGAAAATTCTCGAAGATCATATTTGAAGTTAATTCTTGCAGTTTTATTCAGCTTTAATTTTACAATAAAAAATAGAAAAAACTTTTTTCTTTTTTTTTTGAGATAAGAACAATAATTAAACTAAATCATTAATAATTATCAAGAGAAAAATGTTCAGTCCATAAGAACTATAATGATTTTGGTGATCTTATTATTGTCTAAGTCATTTCATAAGTTTGCTTGATTTGCTGTTTGTTGAACTGTCTGTAATTTGATTTTGTCATGATTCCTGAATTGCCGAATTAGTGAATAGTGGAAATTAAATAATTAAATCAAATTTTTGTTTTGCTACTTTAATCTATTATCATTCTATTTTATGTCTAAACGGTTTTCGTTCACATACTCCGATAATCTTTACCTCCAAAATATATTCAGATAACTCTCTTGTAATATCATATCCAATAAATCTCTCCGACGTGCCTGACCTCAAAGTTCACTCAAATCAACAAAAAATGTCGTTCTAATGTCACCTCATTACTGGTAAGTTGTAAATCGCAAGTTACTTACGGTTGCATGTAAACATGCATAAGTCATGGTCGTCGTGTCCGTTGTTTTATTTTAGCAGTTAGTCTATATTTAGTCTTTGTGTCTTCGACTTTGTTTACTATCTCAATGGCTAGCTTCCCAATATTTTCGCTAATTACTTACTTTTGTTATTTCCATAAAAATGGAAGTAATATATTTTATAAAAGTAATATACTCATAATGCTCGAAAACAGTTGCACAAAATTAATGATTAACAAAAGGAGATTCTTGTCAAACAAGATGAATCTTTAGGAATGGCGAGATGAATTCACAGTAACATCTAGTCAAAGAAAGTTTTGTAAATTAAAAGTGAAATACGAAGTACAAGTTCAAACATTCCATAATCTATGAAATCTTGATTTCCTATCTAAAATTTAATTTAATTGAAACAATGCAGCATATCTGCTGAATCGATGATAATAATAGTCGTATAAGCAAACAGGAGATCTGTTATCAGTTTTGTTTTGGTTTCAAAAAAAGACAATTTATCAAGAGTGACGTGTTAAAGAGGAAAATGTACTTGGAGAGAGAATCTTCAGAAATAAGCGATGAGCAATATTTGATGCATGCAAATGATATGTATTTGCTGTTTTTTTAACTTCAATGATTAAATGAAAAAAGAAATTGGATTATATGAAATATAAGGAAGGAAACGAGTTCTTTTCCATAATTAACAAAATTTTTTTCATTTTTTGATAAATCTAAAAAAAAATTGAAACAGAATTCACTCCAACCTCAAAATTTATTTATATAATTTTTTTTATGAAATGGAACTGATTGATAAATTCAAAATTCATGTTACCTTGGTGAAATCCTTGGTCGTGCAAAAAAATACTACACATTCAGTCAAGCCAGCGGCTTGTTTCATTTTATACTAAGAATTGCGAGTTATCGATTTACTTTACCACTTATTGTTTATTTGAATTTTGCATGTATTTAATATTGTACGAGTGGAAGATATTCATACGAGTTTAAATTAATAAAATTACTTGGAGATATCTGAATAAAAACAGAGAAAGTTAAACTTTTTTAGATCTTCCAAATTATACTTATCAAGAACGATATACTTTTAAAATAAATGAAACACAAAGATCTTATTTCAGAAGCCTTAAAGTATGTTATTTTAAAATATCTTTTCTTTGTAATTTAAAAGCCTTAATGTGTTTTAGAAAAAACTTTTAGGGAGGTTAAAAGTTTATCAGGTGAATATTTTTTAGAAATGTTTGATTAATTTCATTACGAAACCATTTTTTTTTCATTTCCAGACATAAATGAAACCTTTCTTGCTAAAAGCACGAAATTCTTAACTCTTAATAAGTTAAATCTTTTAATTGTTTTCAAAAAAAAAACTAAGCACATTAATCTTTGAAATTCTTTACTTTCTAAATTTAATTTTCAAAAAATTCACTCTTCTTGTTGCTCCTTCTTTTATTCATTAAATCTTCCAGTAAATTCAAAATTACATAGAATCTAATAAAGCATTTATACTGTCAAGAAATGTGGATGTATATCTGAATGAAAAGGTTAGAAGGCATCTATTGCAAATGAAAGAATATAATTATTTCTAAACCATCGCAGAACATCAATGATATCTGTAATAGAAGACTATGGGAAGTAAGGCGCAATAGTGTTAGCAACATCAAGTGGCGTTATTAGCATTTGCATAAACGATTTGATTACTTCCGTAAAATATTCTCTCTAGTCTTTTCTTAACAACAAACTTGTGAAATTAAATCAAAACTTATACAAAAACTCTGACAAATTTATTCATATTAAGATCATTACGCTTTTTTCTCTCTCCTCTTGCTCTCTCTCTCTCTCTCTCTAAAAAGACTTTTACTAATAGCTGTTGGAACGTTCGTTTCCGTCACTCAGGTTGCTTAAATAGACGAAAATTTAAAAGGAAATAGCAGCTAAGATGCATTGTTACTTTGTTAATAACTTGGATATGCGATCAGATCACTAAGGTAAGTGAGAGACAAGATGCTGTTCATTCAGTATTTGTCTAGACAAGGATCTTAGTGACGGATAACAATTGAAGAAAAGGAACTGAGAATATGGTGAAGGTGTGATTCCACTTTAGGCGCTAATTTAATAAAACCTGCTAAAAGGATCACTTAGATGAACACCGGAAATGAGCGAAAGAACACTTCAATTATGGCTATGTGCATCAAAAACAAAAATGAAGAGATCTTTGTGAGCAAAATGAAAGTTATGTAAGGCACTCTGCCATGATATGAATTATTAAAAATGGCTTACTATCAATTTGGAAATTTAGTTGAAAATGAATTAGTGTGAGAAAATTGAAATGTTAATTGATTGTTTTCTAACTAATAGCATAAATATAACGAGATGATCGAAATGTATTTTAGAAAGCTTTGCAATTTTATCTCAGATTCATAAAAACAAATTCAGCTTTAAATCAATGATTGGAAGCGAAAATTTCAACCATTTGATGCTTTCACTTGGAAATTCAAATGTTTATTTATTAATGAAATGAAAATTGCTACTTGATTTTTCTCTAATAGACCACAAATAACTCTATAAAAGCACATGGTTGTTTGTTTTAGATTTCGTTATATATGAAGTCGAGTTGAGAGATTTAATTTCAGCAACAACTAATTCAAAATATATTAGTTAAGTTTTGAATTTACTAAATTTCGAGAGAGAAATAGAGGAAGAAAGAGAGAGTAATTTCATTTAATTTAGCGTTTAAGCACATTTTAATATATCTTTAATATTTTTCATAAATACTTTAAGCTTAGAACTAACAAGCATTGCAGTGCACTCTAATGTATAATTTTTTTTAAAATTAATAAATTGAAATCCTAAAACATCTCCTCAGCTTAGTCTCATACCCAATGTGGAAAGTGATAATTAAAAAATTAGCCTTAAACAAAAAAACTCTTGAGAAAATTGAAAAATTCTTAGAATTTCATTTAGTTTTTACTCCTATCAACGTCATGAAAGTTACACGTACATTCTCCCAGCCACAAATTCACAAAGCTTCAACAATAAAACTACTTTGACTGATAGTGCTATTAAAAAAAACGCAGTATTTATCAGTAAGTTAGCATGCTTATCAGAAGAAGGGAAAAACCAAAAATTATAAAAGATCCATTTCAAAAAGACTGCAGAAAAATAATGACAATTGTAAAGTTCTTAGATCAAACTTATCCAGTTAAGTCACGTCATAAGTCGCAGAAGACGAAATAGTAAATTTATCTAGCAGAAAAAAACGTAAATTATATATTCCTTGCCATCAAATTTTGTTACTTGTTCACTCCTATTGTATAATTAGATTAAACAGTAAAGTAAGTTATTGCAATGTTCTATGTCATAACTATATGAGTGAAAGTATCTGTTATATTGAAACTTGAGAAGATCTAATTGATTGAAAATAAAACTAAGGTGAAGTAAATGTGTTGCATCCTTCTCGAAATAACAAAATTGTATTTTAATTGAGCAATGCATTTTAGCAAATACTTTTTATAGCACGTCAATTGATAGACCATTGTTTATTCTTTTAAAATTTGATAGCATCATTTCATTCTAATTTAAAAAATGGAAATCTCCATTATTGCAGCATTTTTAAAATTTCTTTATTATGAAAATTTATATATAGGGCGCTTCAATTTATTGATCACTGACCTCTAGATGACATGTGTAAATTACTTGCTGAATCAATGATTCTGTTCTTCTATCTCGACTCTTGAATACATGAACAAATATTTGAATAATATATTAAAAAATTTTAATCTTTCAAAAATGCCATAATGAGTGAAATTCGTTTAATCAACCCGCGATTCACCGATATAATTCAAGGATGAAGTAAAAACGCAATAATATAAACAGGATGACATTAGTGAGAAATGTTAAGTGATTAATTCTCCGTGGTATGGCGTACTGCATACATCAATGTTTAATTATGTGTTTGATAATAAGAGTAAGTATCTGGGAGAAATGAAGAAGAGGAAGTTGTTGTTCACTCTTCACTCCACCGTTCATTTTTACCGTCTGATTAACTTCATTCTGTCTAGCGGAAATGCTATAATGAAGAATTTCCTCTTCCCAATTAAACCCTGAAATTGCAATAACAATCATGCAAAAATGTTTACTTCATCCTAGTTCCTCTAGGAATATACAGATCAACTTGAAGTATTTCACTGCAAATAAAATGCCTGCAAAGAGTTCAAAACGAAACATTTTTGAAGCTACAGTTATAAAATAAATTTTGAAATTAGTGAAATCCGAATTCTTTTTTGCGATTTAAAGTACAGTTGTTTTGCTTTCATCAGAAGATTGTCGTAGAAGTGGAATAGGAAAAAATGCTATCATTCAACTGAGAACGAACTGCCTCACTTCTTTTTCCTTTGAGAAAAGTAAAAAATGAAAATGAAATAAACGCCACAAGAAACTGCGCCTCATTCTCATTCAGTATTACACTGTATTTATTTCAAGCAAAAAAAAAATAGAGGAATATAAGTAAAATGAAGATAAGGGTAAATGTACAGATAAAAGGAAATACACTATCACTTATCATGTTTCACCATAGTTGCTGTCAGATAAATTCTATCTTGATGAGGTGTAAATTGATTCAATAAGTTTTTGTCTATATTTTTTAAAATGTGGAGGAGTAGAGGATGATGAGATTATATGTTAGCTAGAGTAAGCTTTAGATTGGCCATGAAAGGAACCAAGAAGAATTGACACTTGGAAGTATTGCGAAATTTCAAGAATTGACCTTATCGGATATCACTTGCAAGAAATATTACTATGCAACAAATGCGGACGGAAAAAAGTTAAAGCAACGAGTTGGAAATTTTGAATTGCATCTCTATTTCAAATGTACAATTAAGTTTTTTTCTCCAATCATTTAAGTGAGGAATTACAGGAAGTTTGATCTTGCAAGCTTATGTAACACTACTACATCTCTGAAGAAAAATCAATTTCTTGAAGTAAAATATTTTGAAAAATATATCATCAATTTTATTTAAACGAAGAAGAAGTGCCTATCCAATTAATTGCTAGTAACTGAGTGACATTTCCGCCATAAAGGAAAGTATTAAAAGAGTGAAAAAAGAAGGAATAGCGTTAAAAACGTCAGACATTAGGAACAAATTGAATTAAGAAGAAAATAGTAATAAATCTTCTTTGATCAGTCGATGTATCGAAGATCGAACAAACCAGGCCAGGTGTAAAAACAATTGGATTAGATTAAAGTATCCTGCAGATATCCTACAGCAAATTTCCCACAGTCTTCATATTACAATATGTTTTTTCGATCGCCAAAATCATTCGAATTACTGTTTACAAATTCTCCTCTAGAATAGTATTAATTGGATAGCATTTCTCGTCGCTCTTTTCATCATATCCTATTGAAATTTTAATTACACTCTCAAATTTATCTTTTAATGCAAGCACTTAATTAATTTTTTCAGTCTTAAGCTCAGCATTAAGCTTATCGATTTGGGAGATTGAGTAAACTGCTTTCAAGAATAAGGAATGCTATATTGCTAAATAATAAATAGAATAAGGAATGCTATATTGCTACATAAAGAGAAACAGAATAATCAGTTTTCTGCAATGATTACTTCAGTATTTTTAAACCTTGAACTCTTCTAACCATCAAATACTGTTTCACCAAAGATACCTTCTAATTCTCCTTAAGATATATTACCTGAACTGGAAATCATAGCAATCGGTAGAATTCTTTTTCAGGTAGGATTGATTGGTCTATCCATCATTTGAAAAATGTATCAGTTCATTTGTTTTCTTCTTTTACGGAATAATGGGAAGATTTAATGGAACGTTGTATTTCCTAGATTATTTGATTCTGTCTGACTATTACAGTTTATAATAAATACATTAATAAGTTCATGGAAAGTTTATAGCGCTTGGTTTTGTTTACAGAGAGAAATTTCAATTTTACTCATATATCACATATTGCATGCAGGTTTTCCACTATCAACTTTTTGTTTACTGAATTAGCTTCATCATCTCTTTCAATGTTTGAACCGTTGATAAGTTTTATCAGTTGTTGCTTTTGATTCCGTTACTTCCAAACTTTTTTTCTAATTCTACTATTTCTTAATTCTTCTCTGCATGAGAAAATGCATTAATCAATAGCATTCTCTGATAGGTCATTCCTCAAAAGGTCATGACTATATGTAAAGTTCACTTACGGATTCTTTTTTCCTTATATTCGTTTAAATAAACAAACAAATGGTTAGAATAGGGAATGAAAGCGGACCGCATCGGGTGTAAAGCCTGAAGCGAAGTTCCACCGATCATCTCTCTGACATTCAGCTTATTAATTAGCTATTCATCACTTCCATTTCGCCACTGCTCATCTCCATTTCCCGTTTATAAGGATCGAATGACGGACGATGGAGTTGCATGAATGCTTCTTTCTTTACATTACACCTTCATGATTCAGTCCCCCGACCTGTAGGAGCTCCCGAGAGTTCCCTCCCAATCACAGTAGATATGTTATGCAGTGAGCGATACTGCCTCTCCTGTCGCACCGCTCCATACATGCCCCACCACCCAACATCAATCGATGGGTGTGTGCGTATGCGTATGCGTAGAGTGTGTTGTACATATGTGTGTCCGCGCGTTTGTGGTGTGTGTGTACGGGTGAGTAAATAGAATCTCTGAGGTGTGATAAGGGTGCCACTGGCTCTGTTGGGATGTGTGGCGGCGGCGTCGTCTACTTCGGCGTAACTTGAGCTTCTTCATTTCTTTTGAAATCAATAATAAATTACTTTTCGTGTACTCAAATCTATGCTAATTATTTTACTTACTAAATCCTTGCCTCTATAACTCATGGAATAATGTTCAATACGTATTACTACACGTCAATGGCGTACGCAGCTATGTACATATGTATTATACGCACATATGAAACGGAAAAATGAATAGAAAGACGTGTATTATTTGCGCATTTTATCCTCATCAATTTTTAATTGTTATGTGTTAGAACATCGTTGATCAATGGCTTTCATCGTTTACGTCATGCTATTTCATGGCTTATCGATTTTTTTGTCCTAATCTGTAAACAAAAGAGTTATGAGAAGAAGAGATACATATGGGCAAACCATCCACGTGACGTCTTTTTCAGCACTTATCGCAGAATGAATGGTGAGGAAGATGGTGAGATTCGGCAAAAAGTGGAAAAATACACACAGATGTTAAGCTGTGATAACAAAGTCGGTTATAGTTTCTTTGTCTCTGTTATCATACATCTTTTGCAAGTCTCAAATATATGTGATGTAATTTAGACATACTGGAAAATTGAAAAACAAAAGTATGCTGCATCATTATTTTGCGATAAAAATTTGTGACAAGTATATTGCAGATTGGCCATGCTTTGAAACGTCTAGCAAACATTGATATGACACTGGAGCTGCTCTCGGAGACAGGAGTTGGCAAAGCAGTGAATCAGCTGAAAAATCATGAGCAATATGGCACAAAAGCATTGCGAATCGTTGAAAAATGGAAAGACATGGCAAGGAGTTATGGCTTAAAACAGCGAAGGTTCATTTTGAGAAACAATATTTGAATTTAGGAATAGGAAAAACGATTTATGTAAACATAGGAACATGTGATAAGATGAATGATTTGGCAGATATAAATTTTAGGGAACAATTTCTCTCACCGAGTTCAGAACGAGAAAATTCCATTAAAAAGTCAAAGAATGATAATTTGAGGAAGCAAAAAAAAAGCAAGAATAAGCATGGAGCAGATAATAGTGCTGATAGAGTTCAACATAGTAAGACTAAAGTAAGTTGTATTTCTTCTTTAGTATTAATGGATTTTCTTGCTTCTATCTTCCAGATCACTTCAGTTATAATTTTTCGCTTTTGGGTTGGATTTTTTCTAGTTTTTCCATGTTCATTCTAATAAGCTACAAAATTATAAAAGGATAGTGTATAGCTTTCCACTGGATTAATTTAATCACATAATTTTTGTAAATCTTGCGCTATTTTGTTTCAGCTGTCAAGTAATGGACTAGAAAATGCTTGTTCTGGTTTGAGCTTTGCGGACATGTTAGCCCGAGCCGACAATGCTAAACCATCTAAACTCAAAAAAGTGAAAACTGATTGTAATGATTGGAAATCATCAAAAGTGGATGTAAATTATAGGCCCTCTAAAGTATTGAATTTTGAACCCACATTGAAAGAGAAAGAGAATCATGCTGGTATGAGTTCACCTGATTCAGATAGATAATGATTTTAGAGTTAATGGTATTAAATTGTTTTACATGTCCTACTTCATTTGTTTAGGTAGAAAGGCAATAAAAGATATGCAATACTAAAATAAGTTATCATTGCTTATTGAAGAATTTTGTGGAACTGCGTGTAACTTTTATCGCTTTTCGTTGTTTATTTGATAGAAGTAGAATTCTATCAATGTACTGCCTTTGAAAAATATGGATTCAAATGAGCCAATAATTTTATATTTTTTTAAAGAGATAGTTTGCTTTTTCAATGTGTTTCACTATTATTCTGCAAAATATTCGAATAATTTTTTTAGACATATCGAAGGCAGCTGTGATGGATGCATTAATGTTTAAGCCACGCAAATCAGTGCGTAAGATCTATGCTGGACGTCCTAGAAATGATGTTCCCAAGGAAGTACCAACATTGCAGAATTTATGTATTAAAGTATTAATTGCTAACATTAATTGTGAGTTTCTTTTTCTTACAATTCAAAATTATGTTAAATTTTGCAACATTACTCTCTGAGCAGGAATTGGATTTTCATATTTCGAATATACAACTTTTCTAAATCTTTTTTCTTTAATGCTTCATGTTTGTGCAAAGAAATTCGGATCTTCGGAATGTTGGAATGTTAACGGTGACTTGTTTCTAAAGCAATTTAAAATATTTTGAACCACCGCATTTTCACGAAATTTTTTTTAACGCTTAATTTGTGCAGTATGTTTTGCAAACATTTATTGTAAGCAAATGCAGCATTGCTTCTTTCTTCGTATTAAATATTTCTTTGATTTCATAGTTGCAATTGATTTATTGGTTTTATAAGATACTTGGTATAAATTTCAAATTCTCTTTTCAATTGAAAATCATTCGGCAGTTATTTTTTCAGCAATTGAGGAAGTTGGCGATACACCATACTTTTTGCTGAAACCAGTGCTTGAGAAATGCTCTTTCAGTCAGCTGTGTTCGATTGAAAGGCGAAATCCGGTAAATATAAGAAAAAACATGCAAAGAAAATAAATTTTAGTTGCTTGCAACGGCCATAAGGAGTTCTATTTTAAAGTTTGTGAAGTTCATTCTAAAATAAAATAATTTGATAATTCCTTTTACAGCAACTAATGGAAGATAGTGATGAGTTATGGGAGCGGATTGTAAATCGTACCTTTCCAAAATGTGAAATAGCAGATGATGAAACATGGCGAGAATGTTATTATGTGAGTTTTTACTTCATTTTATTGTTTGGAATAAGCGTTCATGAAAACAGTTTTGTGAAAAATATAATTATACAGATTGGGAGAACTTTTCATTGAAATGAAAAAGATAGCAAGTTGAATGTGAGAAATTCATATGCTTTAATATTCTAAAGCTATGAAACGCACATACGTCGAAGAAGTCTGGAACATCTCGGCTGGATAAACTGATAAACTGTATCTTGGTATATACAAGCAATAGTTGATGGAAAGTAATCAGAGAAGGATGAATTGCCTTCTATTGAAAAATAATGCATTATAGCGTTTATGTGAAGAAAATGAGCGTAAACTGAAACTGCTTTCAACAAAAATAACTCGGCATAATCGAGAAGCAACCGCACCGTTAAAAACAGCGCTACTTGCGGATGCAAAAGCTCCACGTGAGGTTCGCCGACGACAGATGCGTTATGGTATCCAACACGCTACTTATCCGTTACCGTCTGCTAATGAAATTTCGAAAGCTCGCAAAGAGATTTTTAACAAAAGTGAATCTCTGATTCGTTATATTTTCTATACTTGTTTTATGGAGATAGGTTATGCAAAGTTGTTATATGCAAATTCGCTTGCTTTCCATTTTGATATACTTTTGGAAAGTTTTTTTTTTCGTTTCAATTTGCTCAATTTTGGATTCCTTTAGTATTTCTATTATTTTTTTCAGTAATCCTACCTTAAGTTATTATTGTTTCAAATATTGATCAGAATTTTCTGTTTCCTATAGTTTTCGATTATTTCTTCATCTTTGATTTCCATTTCAGAAAAGTGGATTTTCATTTCAGTTTCATAGTTTATATCACTGTAAGACTAGTTCCCTGACTCGATTACATTGTAATGTTCTTTTCATGTAATATATTGCAGGAAGCAAGGAAGCCTTGACGAATTTACCTGAAGCAGTGAGAAATACCAGTTCTTCGTTAGGTTCATATTCGGAAAAGAAGAAAATGGTGCCAAAAAAAGGAGCGTTGATGATAAAAACTCTGAGAATGCTCAATATAAAACGTAGAAAATAATAGTTATTTTTCAAGTTGAGGATTAGAATTAAGTTGAAACTGAAAAAGAAATATGTATTCCAGAACAAAGGTCAAATAACCATCAAAGTGAAATACTAAGTTTAGCTTAAACTTTAAAGTCCTTAAGTCACTGGAGAAGTTTTCTACAACCAGTGAAACCTCTTTCTTTTTTAATCCCGAAGATTAGAGAAAAATTCACAACTATTATGATTGCCAAACAAGAAAAAAGTTGAAATCAGCTTAATCCAATATCATTTCCTGTATACGCTTCAGAATTCTAAACGACGACTCGGTTTAGATAATGTTGATTGTTTGAGTAATGATGATAAAAAAAATAGTGTTGTTTAAAAAAGGGATCTCAGGTTTAGTATTTAGTAGTATTAGAAATGGAAAATTGTTGGTTTTCTATTGTTTTATAATATAGTTTCCTTGTAATAGCATTGATTTTTGTATGAAGCAAGGTAATAGCTTCAGAATTAATGTATTGGTTTTTTTTTTATTGTGATTTCGGAAGTGTGGTTCAGCCTTTCTATTTATTTTTCTTTGAATGCATAGAAGTTTATGATACTGGCAGCTTGCAAAATTTCTTATTCTTTCAGCCGTATTATCGATATTAATTTGTCTTTTTTGATTATTGCATGTTCGGGTTTCTTGTTCTTTCTAGAGTGTTTGTTGTTTACGATTCATTGTCAAATCGAATTTCTCTGACAAAGAAGAAAATATAGATTACCTGCCAATGCTTATATCCCTATATCTGAGATATTGATAATAACAAATGTTATTAGAATGTTATTGACTCTAATAATGGGTTTTTTACCCATTTCAGTATACAGTAAAAGTTTCTGTTGTGTTGCATGCCCTGATAGGTCATTTTTCTCTTTGCTTATTTTTTAAGTTGATAGGTTGCTTTCCATTCTTTTTGATATATTTCATTCTATATATTTATATGTATTATATATTTGTTATGTAACTATTTATAATTTTCCTAATTATTTGCATCTGCTTTCAAAGAAATATTTGGTGATATTTTTTATTATGTATTGGATAAATATGTTCTATCGCTTTATTTGCTGATCTATGGATATAGATTTCCATTTCAAATATTTTAAATGATTACTTACGAATCATCTAGTTTATATCTGTATTAGGCTGACATCGTTATTGTTTTAGAACGATGATGTGGTTGGATATAGTGACCTTGTTATTATGATTCTGTCCTTACTAACTGTTTAATCTTTCGTTATGCATTGAAAGTCATGGAAGATAATCGGAAAGTAATTAAATTTTTAAGAAATTATAAAATTAAATAGTAGCTATGCGCGATTTCCTCTGGTAAGTCGTCATAGTTTGCAGTACGAAAAGATGACCGTGTAATAAAACGTCTGTAAATTTTTATTGAGTATGATAGTTACTGATTTCCATTTACCGAGCAACAGTTCGTTCCAATGAGGACAAAATTTTTGCAAAAATTTCAATATTTACCTCACTGTTGTGAAATGTGTGCAATCAATCATTAGATGAGATTTGAATGCACACACTATCCCTCGCTGTCTTATTTGAGTATAAATTTTACCTTGTTATGCCTATCGAACTCCTTCTTGTGGTTCGTTTCTTATGCATAGCCTGAGACTGACTCTGATCGTGAGAATTGTTGATAAAGTTTTAGAATAATAACATCTTTTCCTACATAGTCGAGCATATTAGTTTTTCTCTTTCTGCAAAGAGTGACAACTGCCTTCATCACTTGTTATGCAAAAAGATAAATGAATTGCTTTCATGTCATAATTTATAGTAAAATTAGAACTCAGTGAAAGTTGTCATTAGCAATATAACAACAGTAAGTTCCAAAATTTTCAGGAATTTGATTTGAAAAAGAGCATATTGTTTGCTTGCTCTACCGACAACAGTGAATTGTATCAGTTTTACGTATTTTATTACCAATCCTCTACGCTATTCGCGATTTCCTGGTCACTTTTTCGAGTATTTAAATGTCACCCAATTGACAGTGCGTCTTTTTCGGAACTCACTGGGATTTCTTTCCGTAATTCCTTCGTTTCTTTTAGATTTAGATTTTCCTTCAGGCATGAACGGTTATTATCGGAATGGGCCACGTTTTGATCGTATCGATCAAGATGAAGTTCCCGAAAGCAAACACACCGTATTTATTAGAGGCCTTCCTGGGCATATTAAAACAGATGAAGTGAAGTAAGTTATTCCATATTTTTCATCATAACTGGAAATCAGTTATTGTTTAATTATTTATTAGAAATTTGACTTAAGAAGTAGGATACAAAAAGCATGCTTTACTTCTTCATGATCTAGAGACAAAAATATAGTCAAAAACAATGGCTAAGTATGGAACTTATTTTCTTTTAGCATCTCATTGTCTAACTAGTTATACATTCACCAAAATGACTTTGTCAAAAAAGACAGGTGGATTTCTTTATTCTTCATTTACTTCCGAACCCTCTGCTGGTGCTTTGTACTATTATCTCGAAGTGCAGTTTTACGGTAAAAAAGGTAATCAATGGATCAAAATGTTGATGTTATTACAGGCGAAATTTAAATTTTGTGTTATCTTGAAATACTTGTATGTGTTACTTCCACTCTTCTTTTTGGAACGATAAGGCGGAAATCTTGTGGTTTATTTGAATGAATTATTATTATACATACAGCAACATTTTCACCGAATCTTACTCTCTTGGCTGAATTTTGTTTGTGGAGAAATACACTTTGTGCTGGCGCAGTTACCATGTGCTTTACCTTTGAGTAGGGAATTTGCAAAAATACCAGTTTATTCTCTTGGTTATTACTCTTGTTACATTATCGATTTGGACTAAGGTAAGTAAAACGAATTGAAGCAAGGATTTTTTGTCTTGCAAAAGTTTCAAAAAATTTCTTTATATCTTCGTTTTTGTTGGCTAGAAGATCAATTCTGCTACAACTTTCTCTTTATCCCAATCATTTTCAGGGATTTTTTCGAAGACCATGTTGGGCCGTGCTCATTTGACTTTATCAAGCTTTCGCAAGATCAACTGAAACTATTTGTGGCAGTGCGTTTCGAAACACGTGATGCTGCAAAGGAATGCATGCACAAGTATGTCTTAACTATGGTTTTGGCCACAGTAATTTATCAAATACTGACTCTATATACCTTTCAGTAAGTTTCAGGTTTTGGAAGACTTATATTTTGAGTTTTTTGATTGAAATGGATTTCAGATACAAAGATGGTGATGTTCTTGGTTACCCGGTTGAAATGACATGGTTTCGGGACATACGGCGCTATGTATCATATCAGCAAAGTCAGGGTAACAAGTTTTTAATCTTGATAATAACATAATAACGAAGTCAATAAATTTTTGCTTTTTATAATAAAATGTTGGAATTGTTATTCAGAAGTGCATATTAAAATAAATGATTCCTTATCTGAATCATGCAAAAAATGTCAAATATGTCAGAGCTGTAACTTTTTCAAAAGAAGCATATTTTGCAGGTCTTCGACCTGCTAAAGTTCGTAATCGGGGTTATAGTGGTCGCAATAGGAATAGCTACGATCGCTCGTCAAGAAATGATTACAGGTATAAAAATTTTTATATAAACTGTGAACAAATGCTTATGAAATAGATTAAGGTTTTCTATTAGCAGCATATTCGTAGTTGTTTTTCATCATTTACACTTAATAATAATTATTTATTGCTGATTCATCAAGATTTCTCGCATGCCGCACGGTTTTGACAAAATTGTGAATTTCATGCTAAATTTTAGAGATGATGATGATTATGATAAGGGAAGCAAAAGAAAGTGTGCATCATCAGATGATGAGGGCTCTAAAAAATCTCGCTCATCCAACAGGTGTTCATGATATTTTCTTAGGCGCGCCTATCAGTGCATTATATCTTGCTGGTCTTTTTGATTAATGAATGTAAAAAGGGAAATTGTCTATTGTCTTATGTCCAGAAAAGTACTGTTTAATGGGTAAGGAACTTTAGCTTAGTTGAATCGTTTTTAGTTCGTCACGATCGCCAAGTCGTAGTCAGCGTCATTCCTCACATGAACGTTCAGCGAGCCCCGGTAGTCCCAGAAGCCGACGTAGTGAGAAATCTCACCATTCTCAATCTCGCGCATCATCATATTCGGCGCCGGCTCGTGAACGTTCTTCCTCACCAGCTCCACCAGCTTCATCTCCACAAATTAAGAGAGAGGTTGTAATTTAAATTACTTATTCTAGACTTCAAACTGCTGTAGGTTATATTCCTGAATTTGCATTATATCATCTATTTAAAGTAATAGAAAACTTGAATCAACATTTTTCTGCTGAAAAGCATTTAAGAAATATGATAACAAAGAGTTAGCTTTAATATGCTATTATGTTTTCTGTCTGTTCAATTTTATAAATTAAAAAGTCCAATTTTTTAAGTTGCTTTGCTGTCTAAACAGTGTTAATTTTTCTACTGATTAAGAGCTAGATTAAAAATTTTTTAGGCCATTGAAAAAGGTGAAACTCCACCGCTTCCACCACTACCTCCCCCACCAAATGCAAAATCCGATGATGTTGAACCGAAAAAATTGAGCCCGGTTTGTTTTTTATCAACAGTTTATTTGTTGTTCCAACATATTAATTTTGCTTGAAAGAGAATAATATAGATTTAAAATATTGGGCTTGACCTTAGATTTCAACGAACTACGACATATCATGTTAAAATAACTATGGTTTTTTTTTTAATACTAAAATTAAGTCGAAATATTATGATATATTGCAGATTTTTGGAAGTTTTTGTTATTTGAAAACATTGTCCTAATGGAATATCCTTCAGACTTTTGAAATATTAAATAGGTAAAAAATTCAAAAAAGGGTCTACGTTTCCCTAAAATATTTCGCAAAACCGTGAAATTTTCTTTCATTTTAAAATCATATCTGATATTAAATTGTGCAACACGAAACGGACCAGTGAACAAGGTAATGAAAGCTATTAAGTTGTCAAAAACTAGAGTTTTTTAGAGACTTTGTAAAAAATGAATATTTGAAGATTCAGAGTGGTTCGCAGTCTCCCGCTGAACGTAAATCGCGAAAATCGAAAAAAGGCAAGAAGAAGCGTCGGAAGCGTAGTCCATCATCAAGTTCTCCCAATTCTGTTAATGAACACACTTCAGATGAACTTAGTGAGAGCGAGCTTCGGAAAAAGATCCTAAAAAAACGAAAAGAAGTTTTGAAAGACATGGAAGAGGGTTAGTTTACGTATTTCATGTAAGCACTATACTAAAGTGGTAGCGTATGCTATTCAATTTTATAAATTAGCTGTTTAGAATTTCTAGCACGTTGCTTATTGTAAATTGCCTTTTAAGGTTTGAAGCCTATAGTAAAACCAACTTTGGGAAAATGGGAAGAACAAGAAACGGAAACAACACTATTGCAGAATACTACGCTAAAGTTCGGTTTAGAAAGCACGGTAAATATTACACGTTAATTTCCCTTCAAAACCTCTGTACAAGCAGTCTCTGTTCAATCCATATCTCAAAATGGTTTTAATTTACTTTATGGCGCTGTTTACTTGAAACACATGAATAGTTTCTAAATTTCATTTTTTGACCTTTTCTTGTTCTTTTGAAACAATTATTTTTTTTATAGGAGGATGTGCCAAAACGAGTGCTGCGTGATACTGCCCATCAGTTTCAGTCTTCAAAAAATGTAATTTCTCAGATGAATATAAGCAAACTTGATGGGATTGGAATGGTAATTTATCCTATCATTTTGTCAGTTTAATCTCGTTTTGTCATCAGTTTATAAGTTTTTACAAACTATATTTTGCGTATGTTTTGATAGATTTAGGTATAATCTATGATGTGTATATTTTATATGTTTTGAGTGTTGCAGTTGCATGGTTTTTATTATCGATTATTTTTGGGCGGCATTAAGTAGTAAGAGTATTCGATTTTTTGATATACCTGGAAAATTTCAGCATGCTACGGTACCACAAGCAGCAGGAATTGAAAATTCATTCTCGTGCAAAAAAGGAACCAAAGAATTAGGTGAATTTCTCAACCCTATATGTTCGATCACCGAGTTTCAGTGTATCTCTCCGGAAATTCCTATACTGATAGATTCAATGCTTATATCGGATTTACTGTAAGATATTAAAAACTATTTCTTTTTTGCAGGAAAACAACTGGATTTGTCGAAAAGCGAAGCACCATCATCGGGCGCATTATTCACAAGTGATATTGATGCCTTTTTGGGAAAACGTGAACAGACTGGTTCAATAAATGATCTCAAAAATACACAGGTTTACTTAACATTTTTATATTGCTTTTTTCTTATAAATATTGTTGGCGATGTTACTGATGAAAAATGAAGTTGCAGTACTTGCCGTAATCATTGTTGTATGGGCTTACCTTTTTTAAACATTGCTTGATCAGTGCCATCATCGTTGCAAACCACTTGAAGGTAGTAAAAAAGCAAATAGATTATATTTGAAAGCATAGTGACAGGATGTCAGGTGAACTATCTTTAAAAGAATGGATTTAGAACAAATTATACGTTGATATTAAAAATAAGTCATTGTTCAACACAGAAGAAATGATCAATAAACTACTGTAAAGACTGTATTATGGAACTGTGCAGATCTGTTTGTTTACAACAGAAGAGGGTAATGAAACAGTATTCAGGGACACATAGTAAACCGCAATTCGTTTTTATCCGTAGAAATAGATAAATTTCGTCGATTCAATGCTTCCAAGCTCTTGCAAAAGAAAGAAGTGAGTAGTAATTGATTTTTTCTTATCATAAGGACTAACTGTAACAAGTAAAAGAGTTGAATTTAATAAAAATCATATGACGGAACGAATCATTAGATGTGTCTTAAGTTATTGTGCGGATAATTATCTAAAAGTCAACTCTAATGAGAGGTTTCATGATGTTGTCTGCCATGAAAAGTATAAATCGATGTTTTCTGTAAAATGGCTTCAAAAAGAAGAAAAGTTTTGTTGAAAATTTTATTATACAAATACCATGCAGAAAATCATATTGGAAACATAGATAATTCTGCTGATTGGAATTTTTGATGTTTATGTGTTTTCCAGACCACTGTATTTGGTACAGCTCGTGGACAGCAGTTGATTTCATTTTTTGACGATGCTGGTGATGCATTACAACCCTCACAAGGAAGTGGGTATTTTATCACTTGTTTCCTTTTGACAAGAGAAACTTGCAAAGTTCTCAATACACTTTGCATATTCAGTTAATGATAAGTCTTATTGATTGGATGATATATTTTCACTAACATGAAATGTTTAATTATCATCATTTATAACTATCGCTATCTTTGAATTATTAGAGGCATGTAGTAAAGTGTAACATTCTTTCAGTGCCAGTTTTAGAAGGTAGGCTATTTTCCCGTGTAATCAAATATCACGCAAATTAAAAGCATAGTTTTTTTCATCTTTTCATAGACTACCTATTTTAAAATGCACTAGAATTTTCGCCTGTACTATTGCAGTACAGGTTTTCCATTTCGACAAGTAATGAATGTTTGTTTGATACATTTTACATGTGCAATATGAGGCTATCATTATAATTTGCAAAGAATCTCCTTTTTCAGCACTTCGATTAAGCTCTCTAACGCGTCAGTTGAATGCAGAAACAGAACGTGAACGAAAGCTTGCTCGTTTACCACCTGAAGTGCTTACTAAGTATACAACGAAGAAAAAACAACTTGAAGGGGTTATATCTTTTTCCGAGAATGATTTAATTTTCTATTCTGTCCAGCTTTTCAAATAAACGATTAGTCTTTGTTTCGAATATTTTCCTATACTTCATGGGGAAAGCTTTATATTCTCTTTTACACATCCTTCAGAGTTGATTGCTTGGAAATAGTTTACAGTTACGGAAGCTTGACACTTACAGGCATTTAAAGCAGATCGTGAAACGTTTGGTTTTGTTACGAAAATGTTGATCGAAAAAGATCCAGGTCTAGGAGATCGTCTTTGGTTAGCGCTTGCTGAAGCAATAAAAGATATGGAGGAAGCATTCACTCGAAAAATGGACCATTATCTTGATCAGTTAATCATGTTCATTTCCATGTGATTGCAAATAGTTGAGCAGATAATTAATTATAATTACTAGCGGAACTAACTGTTTCAGTGTTTTGAAACAGAATTTTTGGTCTTTTTTTATAAGATTTTATAAGATTATCTTTTTTCGAAATCTATCCTAAAACCTTATGTTCTTCTATTTTTTTTGGATCATTATTTGGTTTTCATCAATATTCCGCATTTTATTGTAGTTTTGAATGTTGTTGGTTAGTTTCTGAATTGTTTTTTGTTTCAGAATGCGTTTACTTTAAAAAATGTGGTTTTCTGTCAGTCAGTATTAAGTTTTAGTGTAATACTATCTTACCTTCTTTGACTTTTCTTGAAATCATGACTAAATTGAAACTTCTCTTATTTGGTCGTTGATAGTCTGCGTATTGTTGCGTGCATGTGTTGTATAAATTTTTCTGTGAAACGTTTAACGCTTTCCAGTATTTTCATTTACTGTGAGGTACTTCTAATGACGAAGTATATCAGCTCTGTTCGAATGGAAATGCTGGTAACACTGAAATTTTGGGATTTTTTACTTTGGATTTCAGGGCTTATCATCGTCGTTCATTTATGTTTTATGATAGAAATCATGCTTTTTAAGTTAAACAGATAAGAATTTTGAGCTATGGAAAACTTATGTATAGTGGTTTTACGCATCGCAACAGTTGGGTAACTTGAAACTTTTTTGAATACGGAAAGTAGAGATGTGCAATAATTTCGATGGGATTGTCCATTTCGGTGAATGGGAAGAAGGTAATTTGTTTTTTAAATCAGATCTAAATATTTGTGATTATTGTCAATTTCTAGTGTTACGAATCGAGTCAAAATTAATATCTAATTGTTTTCCAAACATAGCAAACATTTCCAATACTGAAAGAAAGTGTTATTTATGGAATTAAATATGCATATTAATTGGACGAGCATGAGAGGTATCAATAAGCGACGTGACATTTATAATAATTCATCTTTCCATCATCAGTAAATAAATCTTAATTACAAGACGAAATTCCTGCTTTTTGTAATATTAAATTTATAGAAAAAAAGAGGTTGGACCAGATCTTTGATAAATACTGCATATTGTTTTTGAAACGATTTGAACAGCAAAAAATTGGTATCTCGGTTTGTTTTAAATTGTACTTTTTATTTTATTTCGGAGATTTTATTGTGGTTTATACGAAATGTTCCGTTAAAGAAATTGTTGCTATTGAAAAGAAGCAATTGACAAAGATTTGTATTGAATTGTTAATTCGGCATTTCAATTGCTGCAGTTCGTTATCAGCTGAATTTATAATATTTTTAGACGGTTGGTGATTTATTTGCGATTGTAATCAAATATAGTTTCAAAAAGGCTGCTTTTCGACATTTCAAAAAAATTGCTGCTCGTTGGATGTGTAGAAGATTAGAAATTATAATGCGGAACAAAGGATTGTATGGGTTACCTCGTAATCTCAATCTTGTAAATATGTAAGTTTTTAATCGATTCTATGCATAACTGATTTAAAAATTTTAAATAACTTTTGAAGTTTAAATACTACATCTTTTTTCAGTACTAAGAATAATCGCATTGCTTTAAATTGCAAACGAAATTTTAAAATCAATATATTTAAATTTTCAGGTCATTTCTAATTAAGATATTTTTCAGTTGATTTATAAAAAGACTATTTCTGCATTCAAAAAAACTTATATTAAATCCGATTTGAATATCTCTTAGCAGGAAACAATATTTTTCAGTACCTTTTACGCAAAATGTAACGTATTAGTAGGCTTAAAATGTACTAAAGCGTAATTTTGAATATTTTGAGAAAATTGAAAAATATAATGATATATATTAGTCAGCGAAATTTTTGAGACACCGACAGGTAGAGATAAAGGAACGGGAGTTGGAAATATATATGCAGAGAATCCTATTGTGAATGATTTTGATAAAGAAAATCTATTGAAGTATTTGAGAAAATTAGCAAGTTATTAGTTGTCGGTTATTTTAAATATCCTTCCTAAATTTATTTGCAACTTTGTCTTTGATTCATATTGTAAAAGTGAATTAAAATTAGCACAATACGCTCATTACATTTAGAAATGTTTTCATTTTCAGGTTCGTAGAAATAGATGATCTGGAATGTTCTCTCGATTATTCAAAGTGGTTGGAAGAATTTATGACTCCTTTTCTTCGGTTAGTTCAACATTGCATTTTATCACTTATTGCTGAAGATTGGATGCATGAATGTACTCTTCCATTTTGATGTTGACTTCTGTGCCTTAATGTAACCTCCAGTTTGGAAATAAAAGAAATATCAACATTTAACTTTTGATAAGCTATGTTCTGGGAAGCTGCTGATTTTTTAAAACAAGTATAAATAAGGAGTGGATGCATGTTGATTGACTCAATAACCATTATAAGGAAATGTATTCCGTTGTAATTTTATTTGCTTTAAGGCAGTGTAGTTCTTACTTCTGCAGCGATTATTTGCTAAGGTATAATGAAAAAACGATCTCTGATTACTCCATATTATTCATTTCTTGCTGCTATTAAATGCTTCTTCATACAGAGAAAAAGATAGTATTCATCGTGAAGTACGCCAACATGATTTCAAGCAGCGAATTATACTAATTCGAGAAGCAGTATTAAATCAAGATTGGTCAAAAGTTGGCACTTGTTTAGGTGATTATATAACAATTTAAATGCCAAAATTTTACTTCCCAAATCTTTTATGTCTCGTAATTAAATCGTTCTTAAGTTTCATCATTTAATTTTTTATTCTACTACAACGAATTCATATTCTTTAGAATTAATGTTTTTCAATACTTACTATGCCCATGAAGTTATCTACTGTTAATAGTATATTATGACACTATTCAAAATGTGCTTTAAAGCTTTGAAAATGAGCTTTGAATTTTTAAGTCTAATTTTCAGGCCAGTTGCCTTCCTTCCGGCAAAATTTGAAGGATGTCCCTGAAGCTTTCCGTAAAAAACTTGGTAGCAATTTGGATAAAACATGCCGAATGTTATTTCCATATGCATTAACCATATTTCGGACAGGTGTTGAGCGCTTTATGCAGTATGATATTCCGCACAGTATGATAACTAAATCAGCAGCAGAATTAATGCTTGTTTTGATTGCTACTGAACGGAAATCCTCTGTGAGCTTTTATAATGTTAGGATCGTTCATCGTAATATAAGTGAAAAATGGAACTGAGTAACAATCACTTCATTACATTATTGAATTTGAGATAATAATGTAGCCATTAATTAATTATTTTAGAATTTGAGATTTGATGTTGAAAATAATTCATTGCTTTACATCACGGAGTTGCTTATATATGCGATTGCAAATGGCCAGAAACAAGAAACTGAAGATTTGATTACAGTCATTTCATCTTTGCCATCCGTTGCTCAGAAACACAAGGTTTCATTCCAGTTATATTTTTATGTATTTAATTAAGTTTTCTGCAAGAAGTTGTTGAAATAGTGGATTGGCTTGTTAGCATATTGAGAGATTTTATCATATAACTTCCAATTCAAATTCGTAATAGACTATTAATAGTAATCTGTATAAATTTAGTATATTCCCATCCTTCGAGCTTACAAGGTGTTGTCTCGTTATGAACGCTGGCGTTTGGGAGAAGAAAATAATGCAGTGCAAAGCAGTTCATTTGATCTATGGGATGAAATTATTGCAGTTCTAGCGGTAAAACTTACAAATTTTTTTCAAACTTGTTTTTAATCTAGATCATCAATAAATGAAATGCTACTGAATGAC
Organism: Cruorifilaria tuberocauda; assembly: GCA_013365365.1. NCBI lineage: Eukaryota > Metazoa > Nematoda > Chromadorea > Rhabditida > Onchocercidae > Cruorifilaria > Cruorifilaria tuberocauda. Next base: position 100,807 of record JABVXU010000080.1, read on the forward strand.
TCCAGCAGAAATATTATAATGGAGTTGTAAGTTGATTCAAAGATAGCGATCTATATTGCAGTTTTGTAGACCTAGTTAGTTAGTATTATGAAGTCAAGAATCATATTAAAATAATTTCAATTTCATTAAAAAACATGAGAAAATTCAGTTTATGCTTAGATTGATTTTATTTACATGGCGGTGCATATTGCTATTTTAATTTTTTAATGAGTTTTTCAAACCGAAAATAAAATAACTGGAGTTTCGATCAAGATTCAAATGATAAAAATCTTTTTGTAGTATTTGTTGATTTTGAAGAAAACTGTAAAGCGATTCAATTCAATATCGCAGTATCAGATAGAGAGTTGCATAGATTTTCTATTTTTCTACAATTGCTTTGCGGAGATGGTTATCATTTTAGGATATTAAATCTGGTCAAGAAAGTGTTTTCATCTCCATAGCGGTACATTATTTGCATTGTATCGGAAAAGTTGATAAATTAATGGGTGCTTTGGAGGAATGCTGCCATAAAACCCCCTCTATGCTTGTTGATTGTTATCATGCTTTACTGTTACATGATATGGCTGATAAAGCTAGTTTGTTACTTGATACTGTAAGCTTTTTTCTTCTACTTTTATTATTATTATTTTAACTTTGTTCCCATATCAAAAGCGATACTCCATTTCAGTTAACTTAATAAAATTTTATGTAAATTCAAGGAGCGAACAACACTAAGTTTAAAAGAAGCAGAAGAACTTCACTCATTTATACCTTTATCAAATAAAAATTGATGAAACAGCTGTTGAATAGTGTCATTGTTCCAGATTTTACCTCAGTCCAGTTTTGTTTCGCATCCTATTTTATTGGATTGGGTAAAACCGCGACTTCTGAATCCTCAAGATTATGATCTTCCGGAAGAAATGTTATGCCATATTTGCAAAATTTTATTTGATTTTTTGGATTATGGAACGAATAGGTTTGTGCAGTTTAATGGTTGGTTCAGCCTTACCTATTGTGCACTTCAACTGATTATTTAAGTTCTTTGCTAACTTGCGAGTTCACTTATTAACAAATCTTTGTTAATAAGCGCTTTATTAATATCTTATTGTGAATAAGGCTTTATTTATTTATTTTTTTTGTTTAATTTTTCATAATAGCAGAAATCCCATCAATATTCAGGAAGAATGACTATGCTTGGATATTTTTGTGGGCAGCGGTGCAGCATGTGCAAGATGATAATCTGCTGCGTTTGCAATGGGATTCGCGAAAATCATGGTGGCCAAAGTTTCATTGTGTTGAGCTTTCTGAAGGAGGAACCAATTGTAGGCATCGAGTTTTTACGAAACTCTATAGTTTGAGTGTCTAGTAAGATATTACCCTGTTTCTTCCTGATTTGTATGATCTGTATATTAATCTGTCTAAAAAATCTCTTAACTTTGACTAGTAATTTGACCTAAACAGATAACATATGTAATAGATCTCTTCGTGTTTCCAAAAATTACTTACTTTTTTTACCGTCTGGAAAAAAGATTATATAAGTTCTCAAGAACTCTAAAAAGCTAACAAGAAATTCTTTTGACAAGATCAAAGAGCTCTGCCATCCATGTCACTTTATTTTTTTGGATATTTGTTTTTGTGATAAATAAAAACATGGAGATTTGGTTCTTTAATTTAATTTGGAGGGTTATCAAAAGAATCAAATGCTGGTTCTTTTTCCCATAATGATGAAAGTAAAAGTTAATGTGTGAATGAATTTTCAAGAATCATACAAAAAAAATTTCATTTTCAGAGGGTTTATTGCGAGAATAGCAACAAAATTTCGTTTATGCTTCATTCATCATTCTTTTTATAATCTTCGTCTACCAATTCCAAATGTCTGCTCTGAAATAATTTGTTAAAGTTTTTGTTCATCTGAATTACTTGATGGTAATTAATCCTAACCGTCTATATCATTCTTGGGGAAATTTGGCTATAATTTTATGAAAAAATATCGAACTTCACTGCAGGCATTTCACTTTTTCAATCTTTAATATCATAATTTAAGGCATTTTTCATATATGTACATGCGTGTTTATTCATTGGTATTACCACCTGGGTATTTCTTCTGCATTGTCTCCAATTTAAGCAAGTTTTCTTCTCGTTACAAATTTTCTATCATATGCCTTATATCATTTGCCTTATATGATTTTTCACTTTGTAATAGTTTCATTTTTTGCCAAATTACTCTTCTATTCCAAATTACTATTCTTGATTAATCTTTCAGTTTTAAAATTAAAATAAAATATAATTACAAGATATCTACGCTGAATAGTTTATATTTTTTTCAACTTCTCTAAGTATAAATCTGCCTCTGAAAATTTAAATGTCAATAAGCTAAAATTATCCAAAGAATGATTAAAGGAATTTTAACATATTATCATCGAGATATTAGAATTAATTTAAAAAGATTTACCTCCTCAGGGATCTCCCTTCTTGATTAATGTTTCAGTGTTTCTCTGTATCTGAGTAGTTTCCTGTGAGGTTAATTGAATTGATTATGAAATTAGCAAGCAGATAGATGAATGAGTTATTCATTACTATGCAAGTCTTTCATTACAAAATCGATTACCTACGGAAAGATCTTTTGACTTTTCTGTAGACTTATCAGCAATTCACTAATAACTGATAATTCATCTTTTCCAGTCCTTATCGACGATCAAAATAGATTTTTGGTATCAATTTTGAAATTACCCTTACTTTCATGTCTCAAATATTGGCTGTGATTATAAAGATAACTCATGAAAAGGAATAAGCGATAATAGCTTTACTTTACTTCTCCATTTGTATATTATCAAATAGAATTATTTAAAGAGTCATAGTCCACCCAAATAAATTTATGAACCGTATTATTTGAAAAAAACTGCAATGAGAGTCATGCTTAACAGATTAAAAGTATACTGTACTGATACTATCAAGTACAAAAGACTGCTTTCAAGCTTTCACTTTATCATCTTTTTTGAATTTTTACCAAATCTTGATGTAAATGCATGCATGTGAATGTAGCGCTTGAGCTTTTACAAGCTTCATCTTGACTAAATTTCGCTCATGTTCAATTTATTCTGTCTTTTTTTAATTTGTACTTAACTCAAGTCAAAATCTTTCACCGTAAAAACTGACAGAATGAGTTGACATATAAATTTTTAGCAAATTTCATGTTGTCAAATTTTAAATTTCATGTCGAACATACCTCTCGTTAGCTCTTTCATGCTTAAATTCTATCAGTTTCATTTATACTTTTAATGAGATCTATTATGAAATTTAAATTAAGCTTAATTTCTTCTTCAAAATTACTGCAAAACTTTACCAAATCAACTCCGAGATTTTCCACCTGAAATTTTTAATCTTGTAAGTTTTTTGCTAATTTATTTAAATTTTCAGCTTTTTACTAATTTTAAAATAATTAGTGCTAAGAAACGTCATTTAATGCTTCTCTATTTCTTCGAAGCTCTTCTTCTGTATAAAAAGTTTTGAATTTTACGTATAAGAGTCGACTATTTATTATTGGTTTCAAATTTTTTCTCTCATGATCTATAACATCATTCTATATTAGGAGAATAATTGTTTAAATGTATTTTTAAAAACTGATCATTACCTGGTCAAACCACCACGTAGTTTCAGATGAATTAAACGACCAAGTTCCATTTTTGAACTCTATTCGCGATATGAGAATCCAAATCTGATGAAATTTAGAGTAGTTATTGTAACTTAAATTATACTTAAGTTATTTTGTATTTAATTTAAGTTATTTAGAGTAGTTATTGCAACTTAAGTTATAATTATACAATCAGAGCATAATACATGCAATATTATGCGAATGGAAATTCAAATAAATAACCCTTACTAAGATAATGTGAACTTCAAATAATAAATTTCATAATTTTCCATTACGTAAAAGATTTAGATTCTATAATTATTATTACTGATGAAAAATCTACAAACCTGAACTGAACATATCAATATAATATATATTCCAAATAAAATACTGCAAAATGTAAGGAAGTCTCCATGATAAATAAATTTCTTCTTAACATATTGCAATCCATTCTTTGTCGTTTTATTGACCTGTTTTCGGGATTTACGAATGATGTACTTATCTTCAGACTTGTCGGTCTTAAATGGAATGAATTCAGCACTGAACATTGACTCTAATGGATCCTCTGCAAATTATAAAGCATTTTAGATACACGTATTTCTTAAATAGAGTTAATTTTGGACAAACTTCAGAATTTCCTTTCTACAGATCTCAGACTTAGAAATACTTGAAATTCACAAGTACCATAATTGAAGTTTGTTTGAAGGAAAAGTATATAAAACATTTCTTTCGAAATGAATTTCACATTGAATATCAATATAAGATGACATTGTCTAACTGTATTCTATAAGATAAATATTCTTCCCATTTATAGAATCTATCTTGCACTCTCATTTTTAGGACACTGGCTACGGGAAATAATATATTTTGCAAGAGAAAAGTTTTGATTTTACTAGACAAATAATCCAATTGATTAACTTCTCATAATGTTTTCAAGTGATGCATGTCTCCTTGACTTCTCTTTCCTCACTTCTGAATTATTTTCTGAGACACGTTTGATTTGATTGTTTGAATTATTTTACTCTACAAGGCCTCACCTGCTGAGACATTATGCTCCAATAATAATATATTGTTGTTGCTGTTTGATGCACCTGTAATTATTATAAAAAGACCAATTATTTTATATATATGCAGTGGAGTTTAAGTTGAAATTTAAAGAGAAATGAAATTGAAATGTTTGAAGGGACCAATCGGAAATTTCTATTTGTATGTGATTAGTTAAGAAAATGAGTGAAATGAAGTGAAATAATGGAAATAAAAATTTTGTCTCTTCCAGTCATTCCTTCATCTCTTTGAGAGAATTAGAAAACAGAAATGAGGAAAAATATGTTTGGTTAATTTTTCTCGAATTTTCGGAGTTACAAAAGACAATTAAAGTTGTATTATCAAAAATTCGCTTGCATGGATTAAGAAAACTTTTTAGTCCTTCAAATCATTTCTCAATACTCATTCAAAAAAATTTAAATAAATCGATACTTTCTGATAAAACTTGAATGACAAAAAATGATTCGAAAAAAAAAGTGAATCAAGTGAATTCAATTCACCGGTGTGGCCTTCTCTAATGAGTGTAATAAAAAGGAAGGAATGAAAAATGAAATAGCTAAACATTTTTCCGAGTGAATGATTCAAAGGAAATAAATGAAACCAAATTTAAATGAAAATTTCAAAGAATGAGAAGTTTATTATGCAAAATGCGTGATAAATTGCATTTGTTGAAATTTTATTCAAATTTACCTTTTCATGTCAATCTTTTTTTTAACATTCTCAAGTTTTTCAGAAGTGAAAAAGGTTTTTCACTTTTCCATATTAATTGCTATTGTAAATTTCTCAAATCGGCTTTTACGAATGCAATACTTCAATATGAAACTTTTTTCAAGAGTTTTTAAATGTTTGAATTGAGTGTTTTTATATCAACTTCATTTATTTGTTATGTTACCGTTTCAAACAATTATGCGATTAAAATTAGCGATATGAATTAAATGATGTTAAGGCTTTTTAAGCCGAATGATCAGCTTCACAATTAAATGACGGACGAATTCAATTTTTTGTCGAAGAAAAGAATGATCAGTGATCGGTAAATAATGATGATCTAATGGGTGTGACTCTGATCAGTCCTTTTCTGAAATTGATTCGCTAATAGCACATTCAATCGTCAATCATCCGTTCTAGAATTATCTTATACTGTCATTTTGTTCAGCGAAATTGGCAATTAGTAGTGAATTCATTGGAAAAATTTAGACGAGCGTTAAAAGATAGAGAAATGTAAAAACGGAATAAGTGTAAATTGTGAATTAAAACGTGTTTGTCATACTTTTTTCGTTTGTGATCAAAAATCGCGTCGTTAAAATTGCCTTTTTTTTGCACGGATGTAGAAAATGCCGATGATTTTGATCCGTTAATTTGATGATAATGGAAAATCAATGAAATATTAATGGATCTATGTGTCTATCTGCTAATGATGTAGATAAGATTAAGTCGCTTTTCATTTAATTTATAAATAATTAATTAGAAAATATTCTTTCCTATCTTTTATTTTCCATTAATTAATTATTATTGGCCAATTTTCATCGATAATCAAGCAGGATTCGTGAAAATATTGATGAAAATTATCAATAATCTACTTGTTAATGTCTCAATTTAGCACTTTTTTAAATTCGAAATTCACAAGAATGAGTTCGGTTTAACATCAAATCAGGATGGTGTTTAAGAATCATTATCGATGTTGTTCGAGTTTCGCATTCAGAAAATTTATTAACGAGAATATCCTAGGATGTAACGTAATATAACGCATAATGTATTAATGAAAGAATTAATTAAATATTATATGAAAGCCAAAAAAGAACGTTGGTTAATTCAATCATGCAGATTTGTAGTTTCTAGCAAATGTTGTCATTTCGTAATTTCTTTCTTGTAAAGAAACTATTTGGAGAGGGTGCAGATTACTGAAACCGTGGATTTAAAGTTTGTCACAGGTCTGTTACCATGTTGAAAATTGTAGAATGACTTGAAGAAAAAATTATATTTGCAAAGTTACAAAGCTAGTAGCTTTTTATTCTGTTTCAGAAAATATAAAACGAAAAAAGGACATATTAAAACTTCTAGTAACAGTAATACCCAACAACTTGAAATATTGAATTACTTTCATCGTTGATTTGGGTGAACTTTGGGTTCAGGCACATCGGAGAGATTTACTGGATGTGACGTTACAAGAGATAGTTATTTGAATATATTTTATTTTGGATTGTTAATAAGGTAACGATTTGAACGAGGTAAGGCGATTAGTCCAGAGTTACCGTAAAATGAACCGCGTAACTGTTACTCCGTACATATGGTTATGTATATCCTTCATTGGACAGTATGTGAACGAAAACCGTTTAGATACAAAAGAAATTAATGGTACTTATGTGGGCGTATATCAGTTTATATGGTTAATGGGAATTATCACGAAATACATTATATTTCAAGAAAAAGCAAATGAGAATTATTTGATGTAAGGATTTTATATAAAAAGGCGAATAGCATTTATAAAATAGTGAAAATTGGGAAACGCCTATCGATGATATTCTTATAATAGTAAACGAGTGATAAAATATCGTTAAGAAATTGATATTAATGTTAATAAAGATCGTGATAAAATTTCTTACCATAAATATCAATTATGCAAAATATCGTAATCTTATGAATGAACTCATTATATCATAAGATTCTTCGCTATTGCCAGTATTAACAAAGGGTAGCATTATTTGGAAAATAACTGAGTTTAAATAATTAACAAAGAGTAAAAATTTGAACTATAATATAATTGTAAAAGCATTAAACTTAATTTTCGTTTGTTTAATTAATTCCAAATGAATTAACTTTATTTCAGCTTATTTGAAAGAATTTTTAATGAAGTGGTTGAGTGCTGGTGAAGATGATTCGTTAAATATATTTAGATGATGGGATAATTTTTCCGTTTTCCATTTTCTCATGCGATTTTAATGATTGAAAAATTTTGAACTTACTGAAGTGATCCAAGAATTTTTATAGAAAATATTGCAAATACTTTGAAGATTGGTGAAAGTAAACTGAGACTAAAAATTTGAAAGTTTTTGATATGCTCAAGGAGTGATGGAGAAAAGTTAAAGTGCCATAAAGTTCTAATCGGATGACAATTTTAAACATATTTAGATTTTTAAAAAAGTAAAAATTAAAAAGTATAGATAAGTCTTTTACTGATAAATGGATAAAGTAAATAGCTTCAGAATGAACATAATGACATTAACATGCACAAATTAAAGAGCTGTAAAATAGTGCAAATATGAAAATGCTGAATATCATATCTATTAAATAACTGCCTCAATTATTTGATTCTCATTTTTCTAAAATCGAAATTTTTTTGCTTTATATAATGAAATTTAAATCATCGTACTTCTCATTTAAATATGATACTTTTTTTAATTTTCTTCAAATTTACTGTTAGACATGTAAGTCTTGGAATAATCCAAAAAAAGAAAACTTTCTCTGATTGTAATTTTAACTTTTAGATTTTACAGTAATCTTAAATAGTTGTTTGTTCGTAGCATACAATAAAAAATTTACCGAATAAAGTTTGCGAGAAATTTTGGACAAAAATGCTGAAAATGTAAAGTAGCATTTCCAACCTTTTTTGAGCATTTTTAGAAAAAGTTTTTGCAGTATTTTTGATTGTCTCTCTCTCCATCTGTGCACAGCAGCAAATGAAATGTTGATAGGAAATAGATTACGGTATTGAAATTAATCGTATGATAGTTTGTTTGCAGGAGAAATTGAACTTAATCATTTCATCTGAATTATTTTGAATAAATTAATCTATGAATTTGAACTCTCTTTTCGGCTAATTATCAGTTTATTTGTTTTTCAACAATTTATAAAATAACTTATTTAAAGCATTATAAAATAACCTATTAAATGATTTAAAAATAGCTGCATTGATAAAATGACAGGATGAATGTATTTTTTGCATATTATTTGCATATCAATTAATTTTCAATATAAAATGAAAAAAATAAAAAACTCTTTACATATCATTCTTATCATTCACTCTAAATTGATATCATTTCTCTATCATCAAAAATGCTCTTTCCACAGATAGGTTATGAGAGCTATTAATGAGAGATAAACGAACAGTGTTTTCGGTTAAATGCGAACGAAATTCTTGCGAAGATATCGCGATCATTCTCATATCCATCTTAACTTCTCTCTTTTTGCTAAACAGTAAGGAAGATCATCGTATCTCTTTTATGTCAATAAAAAGTGCCAACGGAATGATCACTGATCGTTGTCGAGCATGTCATCAATACTGACCGCAATATTTCACATCACTGATTTCACATTATTTCGCAATCGTTTAAGAGTTATCTTATTATTGCACTGTATTTTAAGCTCAAATGAATCTCTAAAATCAAATTATACCTAAATTGAATTAAATCAATGTTAAATACATGTAGTAAAAAAAGGACGGATATTTTAGTCTTATTTATTATCAATATTTCAACAGTAGTGTTCCAATTTTTCTTACACTTATACTGAGAAAAAGATAATGTAGAAGTTGATAGCAAATACTTGTCACCTGTTTATGAAAAATTTTATAAAAGTTTAATTTGCAGTACTACTTATTAAACTATCTTTTAGCATTTCCCAGTGAAAGCGAATTGATAAACAAAGTTTATAAGAGAGCAACATTAATACATGATTATCATCAGAGGAAGAAAGATATTGTTTCCTGTTCATAAAAGCATTGTCATTTTTTTGATTAGAGAAAGGATTAGCTAATGATAAGTAAAGTCGGTCAAAAGTCATTTACAAAGGAAATTTTAAATAAATCAGCCAAATTGTACTTTTAAACGCTCGTATGCCAAAGCCATTTGTCAAGTTTTGTTAAATTAAAATTAGTATTGCTGCTGACGTTCAGTTTCTAAGATTATTTCATCATTTGATACAATTTGACATTTCGTCTTTTGATGAATCTGCAACTTCTGAAATTTTATCTAAGATGAAGAAAATAACAATCATGTAAACAAGAAGTTGAAAATTTGTAAATAGAGAAATGTACAAAATATTAGTTGAGTGATCACCAATTCAATGAATTAAAATAAAATCTAAAAGACGAAAAAATGATTAAATCTGAAAATTTAACAATTCGACTTAAGAATTTGTCAGTCGAAAACTGTTAATTAAATTAGCAGTGAGATCATATAAAATAATTGAATGAAATGATAAAGCAACTAAATATTCACAGAAATCGTTCTAAAATTCTTTATTAAAAAGAATTGGCTTTTCTCATTTTCTGATTCAACTGGGGTCAGTTGACGTCAATATGTAATTTGGGTAAATAACAATTAAAGATTATTGTATAGACAAATGGTTTTGCTTATTTTCAATCGCTTTTCAATCCATCGGAAAATAAAGGAAAAAGCGCGTAAGACTTTTTCAGAAATGTACGTCATCGTCCTTGGTACTTTGAAAAACAAAAAAAGTGTCAAACTAATTTTTTGTTGCAGTCAAGGACGCAAAGTGTGTAGTTCTTATTTATTTGCCCATTTGAAATCATCAAATTAGGTAATTATTAGCCTTGAAAGAAGATAATTGCTTCGGTGTAGTTTTCGAAATTTTGTTTGTTGAAAAAAAAAAATTTTTTTTCTCCTCATTTCTTTTCTTTCTCGTCATTATTTTCAGATTAGACTATGAAAATAAAAATTTAATTTTATAAAAAGAATTATTTTAACTTCAATTAATTTTCTTATATATCAATATCTATTTTTTTTTACTCAATTTAACTTACTAGTTTAAATTAATTCTTTTGATTATTTATAAATATTTTAGGAGATCATTTCTTAATATTTAAGTAATTCAAAGTAAGTTAACATAGTCAATGGATTATCCTCATCGTTATTACTTGTTCCACGGCTATCAACCGATGTATATTAAATCATTTTTTGTTTGGGAAAGTTTAAAACGACGTATTCTTCTAATGTGCCATTTAAAAAAAATAACCTACAGTAGTGTTTCCTTCCAGTCATTCCATTGCTGATGAAATTTTTAATCATATCGATCACTGCCCTTTCACATGTTATTTATTGTCCGTCCTCATTACTTCTAATTTCTTTTTAAAAAGTGAACTTTTTGTTCGATTGAAATGATAGAAAGGCAGAGAAGAACGAGGGATAGATATAATAAACTCAATTGTTAAGTGAAGTTGTAGCAGCCTTTAGTCAAAATCGATAAGAGCATTTTTGATTATCAACAGATTTCATTCATATCAATACCTATCTTTTAATCCAGTTTAACTTTGAAGTAATGAGAACGAACAATTTATTCTCTATTTTTAGCACTATACTTATTTACAGAATTAATTTCATCTTATTTTTTGTTGTAAATGAAATAAACTGAGTTTTAAAAATGATATTAGTATTGTCAATCAGATATGGAACTAAGTAAATGAAGTTGGAATTTCGATAGAGTATTTTGATTTTACAGTATATTGCATGAAACAATTTAAATTATAATTAATAATATCAATTCAGTGCTAACTAATGTGTTTGGAAATTTTGAAATGATAAAAGATTTTGGAGATTAAATGTTTTCAAAGTAGAAGAGTGAATTAGAAGTACATGGAATTTCCAGACTTTTAATTAATAAATGAAAGAAAATGATTGATATCTTGAAATAAAAGCTTCTTTACTAAAGAGATCGAATCAGAATAATGCATAATATCACTTTGATTCAAATCATACATTTTCAAAAAAGAAATTTTAAACAAATTTCATGTAATACAGCTTACAATATGTTACATCAAACAATTTAATATGCCAGTTAAGCTTGATTTTGTACCTCTCTGATTTGCCAAATTCTTTTAATCAATTTCAGCAACACCTGTCATATACAATTACGACATTTTTGGTAAAACTAAATTCATTCAAGGCAAATTTTTGACAAAATATTTGGCTTATTACTGAAAATTACTGAAAACTTACTTTAATCAATATGACAAATTTCAGGATTTCAGAATGATTTTTGAAAATACAATTGCAGTTAGCTAACTAATAAAAGGTATATAGAATTTCTGAGGATGGAAAAATTGTAAATTTTGATGCTAGAAGAATATTGATTGAAAAAATGAAAAAAAAAGTAATATGATTTAACTTATATAAACATTACTGTTAAAGATATCCTTTATAAGCTTTTACAGTTTGAATTATTTCGAAAATTGTTTTCTAACCTTTCTAACAAATGTTTTCTAGAGCAAATGCGATTGACACAACAAGACGTATGTCTTATTTGTTCATCAATTTTTATATTTGTTCTAATTGGTTAAACTTTCCAGTACGATTGACTGATTTTATGCCCAAAATAATTCCAAATTATTCAGCTATGATTAAAAAGAAATAAAAATAATGGAATAATGGGAATCGAAGAAAATAGGAATAAATAAGAAGTCAATTCTTAATATTGATATTTAAACCCTAAACGTCCTGCTTATAGCTGCCATTATGAGAGAATGGCTTACAGGTAGGTACCTTGTACAGTGGCGAAATTGAGAAAAAAAAGCGAAAAACGCGTTCCTAATGAGTTTCAGTTTTTCACTGAAATCAATAGCTCATCTGTAGGTCTGAGCAAAATAAAAAAACAGGTATTCTTTAAGCAATGATAGAGTAGTGATGTGTGACAGATACCTCAAGTACTTCTGATTCTTGGATTTGTTTTCTATTTATCCTGTCAGCGATGCTTCTCGTCTCTTAGATCAAGATGTCTCTCTGATTTCATTTTCATCAAACAAATCTAAAGAATGTAAAATGTAACATGGAGATTGAGCTTTCTAATTATTATAAGTCTTTTATCTGTTTGTTTATCTGCATGTTCATCATTATACTGATATACCTTAGGTGATGAAGAAAGTAATGAAATGACTTGAAAATGAAAGGAATCAAAAGAGATCAGTCTGGTTAAATTTAGAAACAATGTAATGAGAGAAAATGTTACAAAATCTGTAATCTTCTATTATCGGAATATGAGATTACACTAACATTCATACTATAAAGCACTGAAAAGTAGGATGATAAAATTTCAATATTATTTCAATTATCAGTTACCAGTTATGAGCAGCATAGTTAACATATCATTTTATCAGTTAAGCAATATCTATATTGGCTACTGGAATAGATTATATGTGTGTGTGTGTGTGTGTGTGTGTGTGTGTGTGTGTGTGTGTGTGTGCAGACGGAAAGTTTTCTTTTTAAATTTTTAGACATTAATGCTAACGAGAAATACAAAATGGATCGCATTAAAGAAAATAGCTCATTTCTTTCGTGTTTTTGCCTTCAATTCTGCTTGTTAATTTCAAAAAAGGAAATTGGTTGAATGATTATTTAAAAACTCTTTCGACATTTTACTGTTTGGTTTAAATAAAAGACTGACAAGTCATTGAAAGCAAAACTGACATTGGAAAGACGAAGATAATATACGATTGGAATGACATCGAATAAGAATTCTGACAAATGAAAATATTCGCTGCTCTTTTTTTTTTTCAATTCACTATTCATTAACATCTATTTTATTTCATCCTTTTTTCTCTTTCTATGATATCATTTTATTGCAATAATCTTTTATTCATGCATAACTTTTTTTCTTGTTGTTCTGATAATAAAAATACAGTAAACATTTTTGAAGTAACAGTTTCAGTTGTTAATTTCATTTCGTATAGCCTTTTATATTGATTTTTATCGCGATTTAAAGGCAGAAAATATGAAAATAATATATCCTGAGCCTATCAAAGTTGCCATTTGTGCTAATATTTTTTTTCCTACCACTAATTATGATGATCTAAGTAATGAAATCTACGAGAAACATTCTCGTAAAGTAATCAATTTACTCCAACAGATACTTTAACGATGAAGAAATAAGGGCCGAACATGTATCAGCAACATTTGCTTTCATCAGAAATATGATTCATACGTGGTGAGTCATGAGGCATGACTCATATATAATCTTGATTTGCTTTACTTATGTTATGCAGAAGTTGCGCTCTCGAGTTTAAACAACTTTTGATAATGGTTCTAAAAAAGTTCGAAAGCATCATTTCAACTTGAAAAGTTATTTGCTGACTATATCTTTGCATATTTAGTCTTTATACGAAATAATCCGCCTTGTCTGTGGCGGAGAAAAGTTGGTAGAGATGACGAAGATGACACTGTCTGTCGAAATTTGACCTAGCTTTGCTGAGAAAAACTTCCGACTCTCTTGTCAGTGTTTGGAGAGAAGGAATTGACAGATTGGCAGATAGGCAGATTGCATCTATTACGAAAGATCTGAAGTGCTCCTGTCATTTGTCTGTGAAAATTTCGCCTGGCTCGAAAAATCAGAAATAATGTGAAATGGAAAAATAATTGAAAATGAATTAGTAATTCTCAAGAAGCTATCATTCCACGACTCATAAATATCGATTAGAGTGACGCATTAGCTTCAGAGCTTATAAAAAGCTGAAAGAACTGCAGACCGCACAAACCGGTTCCGGAGATGGCGAAAAGGAAGGATAGCTTCCGCATGTAACGCTGTTTCCTTCGTCATTCTTCAGCTGTACCACTGGAATGCTTCGAGAAATGTCCTTTTCTTGCCCGAAACCGAATTCACAGCGCCATCGGACGCGGTCGACCCGCTGCCTGATCGCCGTTGGCGGTGCTACTTCCCCTCACTCCGCCTCCGTCTAGATCGAACAGTCGTCATCCGGTTCTTCCCACTCTCCGCAGCAAAACATTGCGTCACTCGTTCGCCGGCTTCACGCCTCACCCACTCATCCATCCGTTACGCTCGTTCCGCTATCTCTTCTGCTGCAACCAACTAGTGATTCCTCCTATCCTTAAGCATCATCAGTACATTCATATGTCTGTGTACACACAATATATCGGCGTACGTATAGCGAAAGAGCAGACTGCTGAGGAGAGAAGATTGTTACACAAATATTTCATCTTACAAAGTTGTTGTTTAGCGCCGTGAATGACGGAAGACAATATGAGTAAAGTAGGCGGTATTGGCTAATTTACTTTTAATTTTCAACTGCAGACTTTTCGGCAAAGAAATTATTTGCGGAAGCATTTGCTCTCTGCCAAATGAATTCAATTTAAGCAATGCTCCACCTCAGCTAATTGACCAATATTAGCATGTTGAAGATCCATATCTGCAAGCTAAATTCCAATCCATCACTTCTTATCAGTGCTATAATCAATAAACACTTCACGTTAACACTACAGAACAGTTCGCTGCTTTCAACCATGTGATTTGCTTGCATAAAATCACTGCATGTATTCCTTCCGTTTGTGTTGTGTTGCAATATAAACAGTTCAGGTACAGGTAGACGTGATATAAGAATGCATCGGCAGAGATTTAATTGAAGAGGAGAGAAGTAGCTTGAACTTCAGATTCAGAAAATAATCTTATCTTTTGCCCTTAAGAAAATAACAATTCCTGAATTTAATCATTTCTTACAAACCATATCATATCACCATTCTTTTAGACTCAATTAACAAATAATGCAATTGATAATTGGAATGGGTTACATTGAATCTACTTCAAGTGTTCACGTTCTACTAAACAGTGCGGTGGAGAGGAAAACCTCAGAGAAGTTTGCCTCACCTGAGAATTCGCCTTCTGCTTCCGCACTCCGCCCTATCAAACACACAAACGACCATGTCTCGCTTGTCCTCTTCTCACCACTCATACAAGCATGCAGTATTTCTCCTGAACACTGAAAATTGTTTAGCAATACAACAATCGCAGTACCACTGGAAATACTGAAAACCACCCCATTCCTATTCGAACCGGATCTTTAAATTTAGTTTATTGTAAAAAAAAATAATGACTTGAATTCGTCTGCCATAAAAAGATTATATTTCTCCTCAGAATGTTTGTTATTGAACATCTTTTAATTTTCCTTAAATAGGAAAGAGAGATTCAGCATCGAACGATGGCGTGAACCTCTCTGATTTTCTTTTGCATATATATTCTGATCAGGTTAGTAAGACGGAATATTTTTCCGGACCATCTTTCTACTATCTTTTGAAATTTCTGCTATCACAAACTTAATGAATATCGACTTGGGTAATATTTTAAACAACGATAGAATCCTATTAAAACGATAACTTTTTTATTATAACAATTTTAAGGACCATTGTATATCTGCAGAAATAGTGATATACTGTCTATGGTAGTAATTCAGAGTATAAAGTAAATATATGAAACGATAATATGAAATATGTATAAAGTACCAAGCAATTCAAATTTTTATGTAAATGAATATTTGGCAAAATTCGATCGAAGCTGTCTGAATTGGTTCAATTTAAAGATCTACGTTCCCTTTTAAGAATTGCCATTTCTATTACATCCAGAAAACAGAATGATAAATCAATTCTGTCGATTTGCTACACTTTTCTTTCCGTTCCATCCATTCATAATATTTAGATTGATAATTCATATTTGCTTATTCTTCATCTTCAAACAAAAAAAAACTTTTCCAAGCTGTTTGTGCGCAAATGATTTATGATCTGCAAATATTTTTTGTCTATCGGTCTCTTGGTGGAAAGTCTAGACTTGAAATATGTACTTTGATATCATTTTATGTTTTTTTCACTGCATTCTTTATAAATTTAATTCGCTAGTATTATTCCATTAAATTTTAGTGAATCTCAAGGAGTAGCAGTAACTAATTTTCCAGTTCTTCATAAATACTTTCACACATACTTCACTATAATTTAATTAAAGTTCGGATATTAGTAACACTTCATGCATATTTGAAAGTCAGCATCATTTTAAATTTGACATCATAGCAGACTTATCTGCTGAAAGTCATTTGAAAATAATTACATTAATGAAATGTTTCAATGCTAGCTAACCAAGTCTAAGTTAGCTTAATAACTAATAGCAACTCTAATTGAAGTGAAATATTCAGTGTTTAGAACTGCAATTAGCCAATGTTAGGCATGTCATGGAAATGAGTGTTTCATTCATTTCTGTTGGTGTAATGTTTAGAGGTAGTTGTTCCCAACTTACTTCGCTATCATAACTTATCACTTATTACTATCATAACTTATTATCACTTTCAGATTTATAATGAAATTATGTGAAGTCTATTCCAGGATATTTATAATGGAGAGTTTTTAGAAGAGCCAATCAATCAGCCAAATGACCAATCTGCTTGTCATCCGTTTTGGAAGAAGCAATTGAAAAATTGTTGTAATTATTAACACATTCTTGACAGATCATATTTCTTCCAAGGCAGGCTAATTTAGCTGAATTATTGGTCAATTTTCGAAGATAGAACTTGCCGCGGTCCCGGAAGTGATACGATCAGTTAGGAGAGGTTAGCAGGATTCGGCATGAAGGATGTCGATCCGAATTCCGTATATGGAGAGACGGGAGAGGGATGACTCATTGAGTTGGTATGGATGAGGAGGCAGACATTTCAGGGCTCGGGCGAACCAGACACAGGAACCGGTGTTCCAGTGAAGGTGATAAGGTGACAACGGCTACCGCTCCCTCTTCCTCTTCCTTCCCCTTCCTCTTCCAGGCAGTCGATGCTCAGTCTCCTCAGTCTGCTCTACCTCCTTCCTCTTCAGACAGCCTCCGTCAATTTCGTCATTTCCGTTTTCTCCGGCCCTCCCTCTCTTAAACTGTTGCGGTGGGCGGTCGACCGGACAAGGCAGGATTGTTATGTCTGCGAGGGGTCAACCGCTCCTCGAAGGGTCGTCCAGTCGCCCCGCGGCCGTCTGCTCCGGTCGTTGCTCCACTCTCGCTCCCCCCACTTCGCCTCTCCCCTGTTTTTTATGAGTTCATTGTAGGAGGTGTGTCTGCCGTTCATTATGTCTCTGTCTGCCTACCTGCTACCTCTCCGTCTGTCCGTCTCTCTCTCTGTCTTCCGTCTGTCTGTACTGATTAATAGAAGAGAGATTCTCCTTCCTGCCACCCTCTCTAATAACCTTTCTCCGGCACTAATCATTCCGCGGTTCTGTCGCCTGACCTCCGGTGCTCCACGGATCCATCCAATCTTCTCCTCCTATATCTTACAGTAATTCGCTTCACTCTCCACCATTACTACTATTATCATTTAAAACTAATTATTCAATTCAATGAATTATTCAGTTTTTCATTACCGTCCCTTCCTTTACCAGAATTACATTTACCAAGCAAATTCATTTTCCTCAGTAAATAAACATTAAACGACTGGATGGTTTCAACCTTACCATGCAATTAGTCTTCAACTAGTAGTATGTCTATTGTATTATTCCGCTCGGCTAATTTGTATGCTTAATTGAGGATGAATTGGCTTTTGCTGTGTTAATAACAAAAATAGATATATGTGAATGATAGATTGATTACTTACAGCTAATACATTAAAGTATTCAGGCTATTTCTGATAAAAGAGTTAATGGGTAGTGAAGAGATATTTTTATAGAAATTAGGGCAAAGTGTGAATAAAAACAAGTCTGTAAATTCCGATGAAACGGTAAAAACAAGGAGAAATGAATTGATTGCAAGTTAGTTTAGAAATGACATATTCATTCATAAACAAACTAATTAAGAGCTGCACTTTAACGCTCTCTTCGAAGAGGGCGCAAAAGGCACTCTCCTTTGGGAGATAAATAAATGATCGCATTGAACCATCGCAGCACTTCCGATTTTTCATTTCTGTTTTAAAATGCACTAACTACACATAAAAGGACAAAACTCCATATTGTATCCTAAAATTATTGACAGTCTAGGAAGGCCTATAATGTGACAATCGTCCTGTTATCTTTCATTCTGGTAACTTACTTACTCTAACTGTTTTCGATGAGAGTTTATGATGTTCGTTAAGATGACAGCTATTGGTACTCTGTTAATCATTATGATGATTATTGCAGTACTATTATTAATTAATCTGCAATGGCATCATTAGCATCAATGTTATCCAAAATATTTATACTTATCCTATTGTGCTCTACCAATCTGCTACAGACGAAGTCATTGAGCCGGAATACGGTAATGGATGATGATGAATTGGATGTGTCCGATTTGATTGATAATTTCCTGGAGCGTGCAAAACAGAACACTCGACGTCATAGGACACATCGGTAGGCTAGCAAGGTTTTTCTCACTCTCTTTTTATCACTGTCTCTCTCTCTCTCTCTCTTTACCTGCTCTCCCGCGGCTTAACAAAAGTCCTGTTTTTCATCTCTTGAGAGAGAATGGATGTCTTCTTTTATACCGTACTTTCAAATGGACCACAATTCATGCTCTCTAT
The DNA here is from genome assembly GCA_013365365.1 of Cruorifilaria tuberocauda. NCBI lineage: Eukaryota > Metazoa > Nematoda > Chromadorea > Rhabditida > Onchocercidae > Cruorifilaria > Cruorifilaria tuberocauda. Next base: position 119,706 of record JABVXU010000080.1, read on the forward strand.
TTTGTGGCTTGGCATTTTGACAGTCAAATTATGTGGAAACCGTATTTCAAGTTTAAATTGAGGACATTTATAAAGAGAGCCTTATCTTTGAAACTTCAGGTCGGATTTGTTTGATCAAATTTCCAGGATGAGGGGAGGAAGGAACCTTGTTTTCATAGTTCGCTACCTATTATCGTCAAAGTGATTGCATGCGCTCACAATTGTAAAACATTTGAAGACTGCTACGTCGACATCGCATACAATCGTCCATTCAGCAGCTTACAAGCTTCGATGTTCACGGACGAGAATACGTGAAATGCCGGAAAAGTTTGCTCGAAGGAGGCTCTGTGGTTTGTGTTTTCTCATTTCCATCAAAAGGCAACTGCCATTTATCTTTTTTTTGGCTTTGATATCCTATAATAAATGAAATTCAATAAAATTAGAAATTTTTTAATTTGGTAAATTGTAGATAAAACGATGCTACCGACCACCATCGGATGATATGCGTGTTGGATGCTATGCGATTTGGAACATGAAGAGTGAAACACTGGTACAGGATTGCTGGGTGCAACAAGCGGTAAGTTTATTTTTCTATCCTGCACGTTCTCTTCGAAAGCATGAATTCAAGAAGTAATTGTTTTTGAATGAATGAAGCCTTATTCGACGCGCAAATTAAACAATAAATTGGAAGAAGAAAGATGGAAGTAGAGAAAAATCCGGATTTCATTTTGAATCCAAAAACATTTAATGGATTATTATCCAACTCTAAAGCTATTATTAGGTTTGCTAGTAACATGCCAGTTTTAAATTTAAAATCGATAAGAATGTATGGACGAGAAAAGGAAACAAGGAAATTGAAGTGCTTCTACCAATCTCAGTAAGTTAATTGTTGCAGATATCGATGAACAATTGCGAACAGCGCAAATGTATTGCTGATAGGAGTACGTTTTGTTGTTGTTATGGACATAACTGCAACAGTCGATTTGAATTACAAGAAGAAATTACGAAAGAAAATTCGTGAAATTTTATTTCTTATAGCCAAAGACTGATTCTTATTTTATAATATATGTAGCATAATTTCATAGCAAACATATTGTAGAGCTTATATTCAGTAAAACACCAAAAAATACCCTGAAAATAATAACATTTGGAAAATAATATGGTTGAATTTTAAGTTTTTGTTTAAGTTAATCGGTTAAATTAAAATTTTTTGATGGATTTTTCAAGTAAAATACAGGACAGAAATGAGAACAAATCAATTTCTAAGCGATTCTCAACGACATTCATGAGAACATTTAATTATCATTTTTAAAATTATGTTTAATGCTTCTATTATCCTTTGAAAATTTATTATTAATTTTCAGAGTGGCATAGCTTATGCAAAATTTATTCAGTTTTCGGCTTAATTAAAAAATGAAATCTTTTTATGTTATTTCGGTTTGGCCCACTTTTTTGAGTCGGGAATTAAATTTTCTACCTCATCTCTGTCAGTTTAAAAGTATCTTGTCAAAATATCGAAACCATATTATTTGCAGATCATTTTATTTTAATTAATTAATTAAAATTCAAGCAAAAAAACATCTGTCATTACGGCGAATTTCTGGGGAGTTTGAGAGAAAATTATCTCATAAAATAGAATACATGGTTGAAGATTATTTAAATAACCAACTTGCTTAAATTAAATTGTACTGCAAATAGTGTGACTAGTTATCATGCGACATTCGCGCATGTTTATATATAATACAACGCTAGTGATTTATTTATTTCTTGGCCTTGCCAATATTTTTCCCTTTTTTTGTTCTCAATTCTGCAGTGCTCATATTTCACATTTTAAATATTTTAATCTATAAACTGCGTGCACTCACCAAAAATTTGAGGCTTTTCTCAAATAACATAATACAAACACGAAAAAGTTTCATATAACTTTGATCTTTTTTTTCGCTTTTGGATGTAAAATTTGAAATGTCATAAATTTTATTGCAAGAATTTCTAAGGGTAAATTTTAAAAGTTAATGAATGAATGAATAATATTCAATACATTTTTGCAGCTTAATTTATAGGAAAGGTGTTATTACTGAGAGATAAATTAATTAGTATTAAAGTTAATTATTTCATTCTTTCCGACATTTATGTATACCCTTAGATATATTGTTGTTTTGTTCCTAATTCATGTTTCCATTTGCTTTTACAGCATTTATATAAATAAATGTAGTCTATTTACATATACGTATCCGATGAATCGTTCAAATTAGAACTAAAATTAAAAATTGAACTGAAAAGTTAAAAAGTTGAATGAACAAATGGCAAAACACAATTTCTCTGTAGTTTTTTGGATTATCCAAAAATTTCAATTTCTTTAAGCAATTTCAGAATCTTATGTTAATCATGTACAATCTGACGTAGTCTTTTGACCCTTCTCTTCCCATTCATATTTCAGATTTTTACTTCCCATTCTTATTTTAATGAGTGAAAATTCATAAATTTATTGAAATTCAAATTCGGAAATAAAGGGATTAGGAAATGTTGCGGTGCAATGCCTAGAGATATCAAAAGATAAGAAATCCAGCGGAATTATTAAGGAATTAAATGAACTGAAAAATGTCTGGGTCAAGAATTATTCCAATATATTTTTAAACTTCTCGTAATGCTCCTGTATTTCAATGGACATCGGTCATTCTTTGTAAAATTTTAAATCGCCGATATTTCATGGTTCAATTATGCCATGCCAGACAACTATCTTCTTTTTTACTTCCGATTTCATTCCACCGAGGAAATAGTAACTGCTCTAAGATTAATGTCAGTTATTTGCCATTTCTCATTCAAAATTAATCATTTGGTAACAACATCCATGATAGATTCTTCGGATCTCGTGATAATGCAGTTTTCACTGAAGCGACCCAAACTTGCTTGATTATCAATAGAAAAATCCGAATAAAATATTTCACCTTGATATATTTTGCTTTCAGTGCTTCTCGAAATTTGTGATTTTTTGATAATCCTAAATGAACTATAGGAACTTTCCATAACTTCTGTTTTGAAATAAATTAAATTGAGAATGTCCGAATAATAATTTTCACCTTAGAAATACCGCACTGAATGCCGCATTGTAAAATATCCAAGTGGATAATTAACACCTATTATTGCATTTTTGATCGTACGAGCAAGTCCAAAACGCGACGTATGAATTGCTGTCGAAGAAGGAAAAATTAAAAGTACAATTTCTCCGTGAACTTTCCAATCCTGAAAGCTTACAAACGTTACAATTGAATGGAATAGATGAATGTGCCAGAAGAGATGATCACTCAATATGACATGATCAGAAAAGTAAAGAATAGAGTGTATTGATCGATATGAAACTCGAAAATCAACCTATACAACTAACATTCATTGGCATACAAAGGAACGATTTGAAAGAACGCTTTGAGTAGCGGAAACTGAAAAGAACGAAGAGGGAAAGATCGGTTGAATTATCTCTTCTCTTCATTAATTTTATTTTTCCTTAAACAGAATGATCTCAGGAAGCGACCTTTTTCATCTCTCTTTCATTCACTGTTTTGTACAATACGGCATACAATGTTATGTCTGCTGCAGAAGAGATGGAATAATTCGTGGTAAATATCGGCACATTTTAGTAATTGTAGGATAGAGCGATCGAAGTTTCACTCATTATCTATTATCCAAGTGATATGACTAAATCGGTTCTAGCTAAATCGTTACTGACTGTACTGTGGTTAGAGTTTTTGTAATTCATTCATTATACTTTATCATGTACGCTTATCATTATCATTTTCATTATACTTTATCATGTAACATAACGATCTCAGGATCTCAGGAAGCGAATCGTTCCTTTTTCATCTTTTCTGATAATTTTATTAAAACTATTAGAGTAAAATATGTAATAACATACAGTTAAGATGGAAATTAAAAAATGGATTGTAAGGAATTTTTCAGTTAAAGATGATCTATAAGTATCTCCATAAAATAAATTCACTAAGCAAAATTAATTTCAACGAAAGAAGCTTTGTAATGTTCATTCGGATGGATATCCCATTTCTCATTAGATTCAGAATAATTATAAAATAAAGTTTAGAACAAGAAAATACGGTGTTCAAGTTTACTGCAAAAAATATCCAAGCAAATTAATATTTTCGAAAAAGGAGACTGAGAAGATTAACAAAGTCAGAAATACTTCATGAAGAGTATTTTAATTTCACTTTAAGAATACAAACATTATTTGCTGTGATGATTGTGCATATTATGAATATTCATATTTAAATAAAGAACCTGGAAATTATTATTACATAATAACGAAATATAACAGTTCCTATGTTGTCTATTAAAATCATCATGTGGAAAGTTATACGACAGAAGCGCAGGCAAACTAAATTAATGTTGCAATAGTGCAATTTTGTACACAAAAAGACATTGCATAGAAAAATTTATAAATTTCTATTTCAGCCAATCATCTTAAACAGTAAGAATCTGCAATACATTTTGCACTTTCTGTTTTTTTTCTTGTTTGAAATTGAAATTATACAAAAGATCGTGAAAACAACAAGCTATCAACGTCGTTTAATATAATTCATTTCTGTATTTATGTGCCATAATTGAAATACTTTATATAATTGTTAAAAAATGGAATTTATATTTTTGGAATTTATTTTCAACTATTTAATTTGAATAATTAGTATCATATTTAATTTATGCAAAGAAACTTTGAGAGAATTTTTCATAATAAATCCATTTATAATTATGCGTTATCATCGTTTATATCATAAATGTTATTTTTCTCCTTCATCAATCATATTAAATGAAATAACCTTATCAAATCAATAAAAAAAAAGGAAGATGATGTATTTGTTGAATGTAGAATACGATGATGAGAAGAAATGAGATAGGACAGGTATTTGAAGTGAGTAGGGTATGGAAAGATGCACAGAACTGAGCATCCATTTAAATTGATAATGTTGTTTACTAAAAAGTTCTTCCTAAAAATGAAACAGACAGTAGGTTGGCTGAAACTGAACAACCGTTTCAGTGCTTTAAAGAGTATACTGATTAATTGCTTCACAAACTCCGTTTTATTTCGTTTCTCTTTTCCGATATTGTACAAAACACATGAAGAGATCATCAAATAAGTGAAAGAAAGGAAGATATTACGCTAATGACTATTAACAAATAAACTTTCGAACTTTCTGTTTCATACCCTAGAGTCTAGAGTCTTTTTTAAAGAGGAAAATGATAAAAAACTTGAACCTATAGAGGAGTAGTAATTGATATAGATGATGAGTATAGCAGTATTGTCATGGAAAAACTCTGCTTACGCAAAGGTGAAGTGACTGATGTAAGATTTCCTGATAAGAATAGTATCAATTGATCAATGATAAAATCATATTTAATATACTTAATTATGTCAATTAGGCTAAATAATCTTAATGATCGAAGAGAGAGTTACTGATAAAAAAAAATCAAAGCACAGAAATGCTTCTTAGAATGAGCTATTCTCATAGTATTAAGCTAATTATGAGCTATCCATGAAAAGAGCTCATTTTTCAGGAAACTAACTGATAAGAGATCATTCTTTAACAATTATTTGCTGAATTACCTTATAAATTTCTGCTCTATTTTTAAATAATATCGTTTCTGTTGAGCGTTCAGTCTTACTTAATAAAGAAAAAACTATAAAGCTGTGCGAATAATATCATTCAATGAGGAAATTTGCAGTAAAAGATATCAAAGTATATCATTCCTGATTAAAAAGCAATTTATATCATCAATGTAGGCAGATTATTGTCCTTTAGACAAATTAGTAATTAAATATTTCAAAATTAACAAATTGAATTGAATGAGATGAATTAATTTATTCCACTGAATTTTTAAAAATAATAAATAAAATCTAGAAGAAATTACTCCTTCTTCCGATATTATTGATACTCATGCATGATAGAGCATCTTCAATTACTTGAATTCATCCAGTGATAATACATGAGTGAATTTTATTATGAGGATACATCTTTTAGTCATACATGTATAAAACAAATTCAAGAAATTTCAAATGAAAACAATCACGAGCGATGATTATTCTTGATCGCCAATTATGGGTGGCATTTAAGTTATTACACTAGAAGTAAAAGTTTACATTAAAGGAATGCCTATTAAAAAAGGCGCGACATTTGACATTCAGAATATTTTTCGCAAATCGAATTTTTGTTCTCGAAATTATTAGCAAAATATTAAATTTCTATTCTAAAAGTTTTTAGCCATATTGGGTAGAAGATGAATTTCGACTTTAATATAGTTCCTGAAATTAATTCAAATGGTTCTTTTAGGTTAATGACATACGAAGTATTATTTGAGATTTCATTTATAATATTGACTTCTAAAATGATTGTTTCAATATTTTCTGGAAAATGTGTAAACTATAAAATGAAGAGGTTTTGAAGAAAAAAGGTTTTTCAGTGTTCCATGTAATTCTAGCAAGAAGATGACTTTCATTTAAACTTTGTAGAAATGCTATATTTATCGTAACTTTTGAAATGCTATTCTGAAGGAGTGTTAGATGCAAAAATTATTTTGAATCTTTTACACATTTAAACCAAAGAATTGATAAAACCATTCAAGTACGTTACTGATATCAAAGCAATAATCATTCCAATCTAATCAGTTTCATAATAAACAATGCTAATTTTTATGAAATTTATATGGAATGTGTTCGATCACTAACGAAACATTGTACATAAATACTAGTTACATAATGGGAATCATTATTTAACTGGTGCTTTTCAGAATTCACCCAAGATCAAATTACAATGTTAATTGAAGATATTCAATTAACCTGAAAATGTTCAGTTAATCATACAATTGAAGATATTCAATTAACCTGAAAATGTTCAGTTAATCATACAACGGAGGACTGCGTTATTCTGAAACTGAAATTTGAAGAATTCGATTTCTGTGAAATCTGCCAAATAACATGAGATGGCTTTTCGAAGGATACAAGTAAATTCATTTAAGTTCTATCTATAAATCAGTATATATTATTCTTACGAAGTAACCAAACTCTTTATTTGAAATTAGGGACATTGAAGAAAAGGATAAAATTATTTACAGCCTAACCATCTTTATCATGCATCGGGAATTCTTCAATGCTTTGTGAAGTGAAATGAAATTTACCGAACGACATACTCTTTTATAAAATCTTAAAGATTCTTTAAGTAACATTTCACCGATGATATAACCATCATATCAGTTAACAACAGTACATATTGCTCACATTCTAGTAATGATAGAATATGTCCTACGGAACACAAGAACAGAGAGACCTCAAGCCTAGCACTATTCTACTTATGCTTGCAGTGATTAAATTCAACGCCCAACCTTCAATCAACAGTATGAATGAAGCCAACTTTAACTCTGATTTCAAACCACAGATTTTAATCCATTCAAAAAAATAAATAAGATTTTCAAAAGTCAACGGTGCAAACACTATTATTGATAATGAAAACACGCAATTATGTAATAAATATTTATCATCCTATCACATATTTTAAAGAAGCGCTTTTTTACATTCTCTGAAAATGCAAAATGATGAAAAAAGTTTTCTGAGAAAAAAACTTTTAAAATGCAAATATATTGCTATCCATTATGGACCTCGAAGGCACACTATTGTACTAAAGAGGCTCAAAATATCGTTCATGAATTAATCCATATAATATCTATGCAATTGTCAAATTACTAGCAGTTCATATATCTTTGACGTTATTTTTGACTATTGAAACTTTACTGCTTTATTTAAATATCTCCACAACTAGTAACACTAGCCCATTCACATATCATAACAAAGATAACGAGAGAATTACACATACAGAGATTATATCAAACAAATGGACGTGACAGCATTTGCACTCGCGCAATCTCGGCCAATGCCTTCTGTATCTTTTTAATCAGTTCTTCGCCATCGATAACTGCTTGCTCAAGTTCACGAGCTGCCTATAACTGATTGTAATAAATTCATGCTCAAGGAAAAATAAAACAAAATTGAAGTTTGTCCTAAAACCAACTCACAACCGAAGCAAGGATTGGGCAAGGAAGTTATCGATATAATGCACAAGCATGTCTCCTGAACTAACATTTCCTGCAGATAAACTAGTATTAAGATTGGCGAATCGGACAACTTACATCTGCCAATTGAAAAACTTACTCGATGCCTGTGCTCGTCCATGCTCAACAAAGATGAATCGATTTCTGAATTACTAGCTGCTGGTTCATCTATTGGCAAAGAATCAATCAAAATTTCGATATCTTTAGCTGTATGTGCAATTGTTGCAGCGAAAAGACCACAGTTCTCTTCTTCTTCCAATGCCTAAACACGGTACCTCAGCAACGAAAAAATTTAAAAACGAAATTTAGAAGTTCAACGGAATGGTTTAAAGATCTAAATTAAAAATTTTCTAAAAATGAACAGATCAGCTAACATCAGTAATTCGTTAGAAAAGCAGAGCAATGAAATATCCATGTTAATATAAGTCAGCGAAATATACTTTTGATGTTCCATTAAAATCACATGGTGGTGCTGTGAGTCGCAAAACTCCAATTGAGTTACACATCAAATTGGCGAGCTCGTTGACCAAATCTTGCAATTGTGTTAAGCGGTCCGCCATAGCTAGGAATTTTAATTTCTGCTAAAAGTTGCATTATTTATCTTCACCATGTCATCATTTACAGCATGCCAATTGATAAGATTAAAAAATAGTGAACACGAACAAAGTAGTAATCGAAAATGAACACTTTACAAGTATATTTTTAGGCACTCCTCAAAAAATAAAAAAGAAATGATTTATTGCTTGAACTTTCCAATTTAAGTTATGCAACAATATCATCTTACCAATAATATTTCTAAAACTTCAGCAGTAGGAGTATTTACAAAATATGATGAAGTGTGCAATTTCATATAAAAATTAGACATAACGTTTTCGATGAATTAATAGAAATGTAGTATTTCAACATATTATTTTAAAGTTATGAATTTAATCCATAAACGAAAAAAGCTTTGCTGTAGTTTTTTATTTAAAAAATGGCATTGCAACATTAAATTCCACAATATATCATAAAACAGAGTAATACTGATGAAATATAAAACGAATAATGTAAACTTAAAATACGACGAAAAAATGTTTAAAAGTATCCCAAAATCAATTAATATTTATATTTGGTCGAATAATCTTTCGGAGACACGACCAGACCACGTCCTTTACGAGCGCCTCTATAAACCGTTTCTAAAATATCAATCAATTCTTGCCCATCAGTGATCGGCCAGTTGATTTTATTGTTATTACCAGTGCCTAAAAGCAGCAATTGCACTACTATGTTTGATACATTAAGGTAACAACTCATACAATGAGATCTGTCAAGAACACCCAGTTATGAATTCACCCAGTTATTTGGAATTCCTTTATAAACTCGAACAATTTTAATAAATTTATTTTTGTTTTAGCCGAAAATATATCAAAAAGTGCTAAAATCGGACATTAATTGATGTATAAATTAAATTTTAATTTATACAGTGCATATACTTAATTTGTAAAAAGGATCTCGTATATCAAACACTGCTAAAATCAGACATTAATTGATTATAAGACAAGAAAATATGTCATTCTAAACATGAAAATCGAGTTTTTACGAAAAAAGGAACAAACCTAAATCAACCATAATATGTTTGTTGCGAAAAAAGAACATTACAGTGCACGGGTCGTACAACTCATACATTTTGTTGAAATCAGGTACCTCCGTCGTATCTACCAAATATATTACAGCAAAATTTTTCACCTTATTCGCAATTTTATACAAAGTCTGCAGATAAAATTATATTAATAAACAACCGTTTCAGAAATTTCTTCAAAATTGTTTTATGTTGGAAACAATAATATCGGCATATCATCATAAACAACTATCAATGTATTATGCACTCTAAATGAAGTGGTATATGTTTTCAGGACGAAAATAAAGGATCTAATTAGTGCGCCACAAGATTCAATAAGATAATGGAAAGAAGTAAAGTTGACCTCATCCATTCGCATACAGCTTGGATCCCAATCATGACCGAATCGAATAAGCACGACGCGATCTTCCTCAGCCAGTATTGCTTGATCCACTTGCCACCCATTACTCAAATGAGGTAGCATATACGACATTATAACCACTTATTATAATAAATCCTTTGTTCGAAATTGTGTATTATCTGGAAAGTTTCAAGAAAATTCTCTCAAATAGAAGTTGCGACGTTCACCCCACACTCGTTATTTCATCACCCGAAGATATTACTGAACTCTTCTAATTTCCTAATAACAAATCTAAAGATGTCTGAGATGTCTTTGTTTCATGAAAACCCTCGTGGCCGAGCCATGTTTTACCACGATATACGAAATATTTGTCGGAAAAACAGTTCTGGAAATCGATTATTTTGATGAAATTTTAATTGATGTTTGATGCTTTTCAGGCTTTTAGTAGCTTCTATCTCAGATGGGAGTACGGTATGTTTAGGAAAGGAACCTAATTCAAAGCTAATAATGTTCTTTTGATAAGTAGATTAATCTTTCATTTATTTGAGCCTAAATTAATCTACATAAATTTTCCATGAATTTTTTATGAATTTGTTTTATAAATTTTTCTATGAAATATAGAGTTCCATTTGTAACATCTGAACATACGATTTTTGGACTGATCATTGAACCATCTAAAAGATACTTCTCTGAAGTGGAAATGTTTATAAGAAAGGAAGCGATATTTTATTACAGAGGACACTCGTCTAAAGTTTTATGTAGTTTAAAAAAGGAGAGAAAAACAGAGGTGGTGAATGTTCAGGTAAAAGTAAATTTTCGGACTTTAAAAAGGAAATCTGGAATCATCCCTACACTGGATGCATAAATATTATCGACTTCTGATTCCCGACATTTCTTTTTGAACGTTATATCACTGAATTAAATTGAATTAAGGCGCGAAATAATAAAAAACTGTTATTCATGAACCAAATAAAACCTTATATTGGTCTCCTGCAGCACTTTGCTTTGGTCATTCATGTTGTGGCAACCTGTCAAAGAGCTTCAGATCAGTCAGTCAAGATTTTTTCAGATAGTGTATGGTAACGACCTGAGGATTTCATTGTGTATCAATCGCGAATTTTAAACTTGTCACCGAATATAGCTTTAGTGAAGTATGGCTGATACAAGTGTTGCAGAAGGTACCCCATAATATTATGCAATTTTTTCATATGTTTTCGAATGAGAATCGCCTAAAAGATAGACAAAGAGAAAAGGGAAAATTGCTAAACGCCATAATGTGTCAGTGATGCTAATTTCATTAATTTTAATATTTAAAAGTCATCAAATGACTTTTAAATCACTGGGTCCTTTGGAGTTTATTATCTCTTTTTTCTATGTGAAAATACAAATTAAAGTTTGCAGGTGGAAAGGTTTCATCGCGATTTTACATTGTAAGGCCTGAGGAAGTTATTTCATGGAATGAAAGATTGTCGAAGCTACATGGTTTGACTTATGACCAGCTCTTACAGTTGATCTCACCGAACGAAGTAGCTGTTGAATTCGCTGCACGATACGGCTTAATTTCAAATTCAATGTGCTGTAAGCGTTGTGGACAAATGATGCTTCTGTGGAGCAGAAATGGACTTGATGGCTTACAGGTTAGACAAAAAATGTGATCTGCAAATTAATATAAATTTTTGTAGAACTTCCAACATTATTACTACCTAAACATGGTTTTTAAGTTTGGATTGTTGTGAAACTCTTCTCATTCATAAGTTGTTTTAATGAATGTACTTCAGTAGAGACAGACGATTTGTCATTTTTATTGCATTTGAAGTATTTTCGGCTTTACGTTTGGAAGGTGTTGCCGAACGAATTACTGGATAATGAGTTGCCATCCTTAAGTAGTTCTCTCAATTGGTCCGTCATTAAGAGATAGAGTCGATTCTCTCAATAATGACATTGAAATCATGTAAAATTATTGAAATCGAAATTACGCAAAAGTTGCGTAAAGATATGAGTTTAATAAGGATGTACAGTTTTTTCGGAAATTTGTGCTGGCTTTATGCGCATTTCACCGTCAAATTTTTTATTTCTTTTTTTTTGCATGGAAATGTTAGGCAACTGAATGGAGTTCCTTTACGCTGTTAATGAATAATAAAATTATATTTCCATATTCCTGAATTATTTCGCATATTCTTAGCACCAGTATCTGTACAGAATCAATATTATGGTGGTAATTTGTTTCTTTGCGATTTATTTTGATGTATATCCTAATTTATTAAATTATAGTGGCGGTGTATGCACGTGGTTACAAAGCAAGAGCGAAGGAATGGCAGGAAGCGAAATTATTGTTCATCATTATCTATCCGTCATGGAAGTATATTCCATGGACATCATTTGTCAATAGCTGATATTATTGAATTTATGTATTTGTGGGCGCAAAACTATAAATTGCATGAAATTCGTCTGCATACTCATTTCAGTAGCGAAATGTCTGTTGCTTGGGCAGATTATATGCGACAAATTGCTTCCGGTTTTGTCGAAGCAAGTCAAACACCAATTGGTGGTCCAGGTAAACCTGAACCAGTATTGTGCTTAATTTGGAAATGTACAATTAATGTTGAGTGCTCTTTTTAATAGTTAATACGTATCTTATAGTAAGAAAGAATCTTCTAAATTTGACATATTTTCGACATGTTTTCTTTTAATATATCATGCTTGTGATATATTTTCTTTAAGCAGCAAGCAATTTAGTGTTTAACTGTGTATGCTTTTTAAACATATAGCTTTAGTTTTTCTAATTGTTAATTCAATGTTATTTAGTTTATAATTAATTTAAATAACTAAAGTTTCATTTATAATACGTGCAGTTAACATCTAGACTATTGTGTGTGTTTCAGCTGTATGAAATATTTTAGGGATCGTGGTGGAAATTGGACGATTAATTTTGTACAAAACAAGAATTGGTGAGCAACATCCATATTTGATTGGTATGGTGGAACGAGAAACAGAAAACTGTATAATTATTGCGATTGAAAATTATACGACAGAGCGCCTAAAAGAAAAAGTGTTGCAATGGATTTTACGTGACACAATATTAATTTCCGATGAGGGAACTTATATCGATGGGTTGAATCAATTGGATTACCCTATTTTTATTACGGAAACTTATGTGGAGAGATTTGAGTCATTCAATGGGCAGAAGCTTAGTGTTAATAATGTCTTACTGCAAAATATTTGTAACGAAGCGAAAGCAAAATTTCTGGCAATGAATGGAACTTGTAGAGCACATTTCGAGGGTTATATCAGAGAATTTTTATTTCGCAGAACATTTCGAAACGGAGACGAATTTGCAGGCATTATTTTGTGGGCACCATTATTACATGTTCCTTAATATTCACTGATTATGTTATTTTTAATCAAGTGTGACAAAAGTCAAATTTTTATATGATATTTCTAAAACTTGGAAAAGTAGAAGTGTGAAAAGCTGAGATCTTCTCTTACTATTGTGATATGATTGACTCTGAACTGCTAACTGTAAAAAAAGAACGGTAATTTTTTAACAGTTACATTTTTTTTTTCGCAACCTGTTTAAATAGAATTTCAAATGCAGTAAACTTAGTCATTCAGCAATAGTATCTCTGTTGAAATTACCGTTTGGAATTTAAAGATCAGTAATAAATTGGTTTAATACTTTGTAGGTTGTATATTCAGAACTGATTCTCTTCTACTTCTTTTTATTGTAATTCATTTTGAATCACGTTAAATCAATCCTTTTTTAATAGGAATTTAGGTTAGTTCAGTTTTTGTGCAGCTGCCCCTGCAATTAACATGAGAAGCAGCGCGATACTTCTTGACTTTAAGTTGCATGAACTGAAGTAATTCGGCTAGAAAAACACACGTGGAACTCTCAGAGAATATAAGCTGCTTTGTCTTTAGATAGCACAATGAGTGTCTTTTCTTTTCTGTATCTATGACGCACATCCCAACTATAGTACTTAGTGGTTCTCATTTCTTTATCGATAATCACCTATTGCAATTTTTAAAATGTTTTTGATGACAACAAGGTATTACTACTATAGAAATTTAGGTGAATTTAATTCTCGCTCTAGATCATTCAATACCAAAGTCAAGTCATCTTATGTTATCGAATGCATGGTCATGCGATGGAAACTGCGATTGATCTCTATACAATATTTACGTTCGCAGAGCAGCGCAACGCGTGCCTTTTGCACTTTTTTTAAAGCATTATGCTACTTGAGAATTCAATGCTGTTAAATATTTGAATGATTTCAAAAATCAATATGTCTCAAGTTTTACATGTTGCAAACCCATATTTTATCAGCGTAAACTTAGAGATGAACATTGACTCGACTACTCTGTACAATTTCAAGAAATGCTTAATGTTTTATATTTTGACAGAGTTAGTAAGATTGGCTTAAGACTACAAAAATCCGTTCTTTTGCATTGCTTAGTAATAGCGCATTGATAAGTCAACCTTATTGTAAATGAATACCTAATACATAACGTTGTAACAATAATAATGCAAAGAATAAAACACGTTGCGTGAATGACTATCAAAAAATGATACTTACATAAAAAATGATAAATAACTTAAAGTAACAACATTTATGGAACATCGCTTGAGAAATTTATCCGTTAAAATTTTATGCATTCATACTATTGATGTAGGTGAATCCATCTAAATCACACATTCGCATTCGTAACAACTAGCGTTATCTTTTAGTATTACTCATGAAGCTGCTTTAAACTAAGCATTGTTAAGTAAATCATATTGTTAAAAAAAAAGCGTAACATCAGCAGTGAGATCCGCTTCTTTTAAAGAGCGAGTTGTTTAAGGGGGATTTCGTAATGTATGAGTATGGGATATGCCACTGATTACTTAAAATTTGAAGTCTGCAAAGTGTGAGGTAAGTATGTCTCTATGAATCTTTGTAAGAGACTGCACTATGGAGTAAGATATATAATTGTTAAACTAAAGTTCAGTTTTCTTAGGCTTCTCTTCCTCATTCAAATCAACATCTGAAACATCCAAGTCTTCTTCAACAGGCATCTCTCCATCCTTGCCGTCCCATGGTTCCACATTCAAGATCCTTGGGAATTCTGCACCCTTCATCGGTGCCGTTTGACCTTTACCATAAGAAAGATCTCTTAAAAATTCCTGGATTCCGGAGACCCCAAATGAACCCTGAAAGTAGGAAATTCTAATTCAATAGTAACGTGTTCTACACATGATTTTTACATAATCCTGCCAGCAAATCTTTTTCAGGATATTTGCCGCAGATGTTACAAAACCTGAAAATTACAACTCGTGGTAGATTATTGTATTCGAAGAATCAAGAACGAACTTTTAACATCGAAAATTTCATCTTACGATAGCTTACTGCTGCCAAAGCTGGATAACCGAAACCGCCCATGCCAAATGCTTCTTCCAATTCAGCTTGTTTACCTGCTTCTGTCCATAACCAGCCCCATATATTTCGTTTGAATCTTTTCGCCGATTCTTTCAAGACCTAGAGTAAAGTAAGCAAACTGATAACTTGAAGACACGCGAAGTCTTTTAAAACTTTTCAAATATTCTCTACTAATACAAATATAATATTTTCTACTAATAAAAATAAATATTCTTTACTAATAAATATATAAAAAATACTTCTAAATAGTCGTTTCGACAACTACTTTGGCAATCAAGAATATGCGGCAGCACAGCAATTATACAAAGCTGCTTTTCTTTGCAAGCGCTTTCGACAACTTCTTGTGAAATTGCCTCCATAACTTCTGGTGCTGGCATATTTTCAGCAAACTGAAAAAGAAACAAAGTGTTTTCCACTTACCAACCTTTCCATAAATTTTAAGGTTAAAAAAATCTGAAGAATATGCCTCCAGCAGTACCAAGAACATGCGTATAGCATTGTAACCAATATAATGCCATGAAACAAAACTTTTACTTTGTTAAGTGCATACTGGACAATATCATCACTGGTTCGTCCACCAACATAATCTTCAGCATCACTAGCACTTGAACCTGGCGCGAAATATTTGATCGTTGGAAAACCTTTGATATTAAAACGTGATGACATCATTTGATGTACTGTCGCATCCAAAGCACCAACCTGAATATGTACTTGTTTCATGGAAATCACGATATAAAATAGTTAACTAGCTAACTTATAAAATAGCTAACTTGGGGAGGGCGATTTTTTGAAAATCATAACTACAAGTAAACAAAAGAGCGCGTAATTTCAATAAATAGTAATTGTATGAATTATAATTTATGATGAAACAGAAACAGTTTTTACCTTTACTTTACCAGCCAATTCCGAAGCAGCCATTTCCCAATGTGGTTTCAAAGCTTTACAATGACCGCACCAAGGTGCAAAGAATTCCACGAGCCAAATATCTTTACTGTGAAGCACTAATTCCTCAAAGTTGCTGTCGGTCAGTTCAATCACATGTTTACCACTGCTTTTTTTATCACTAGAACTACCCGATTTGCTTGAATCGCTAACACCCAGTTTCGCATTTATTGTTTTCCGAAGTTCATTTATTAACGAATCTGCCATTGCCTGCGCTGTTCGAGGACCTTTAAAATTTTATTTCTGCAATTTTTGAATTATTTCCTTCTATAGATCTTTGACGCTGTCAAGACTAATATTAACAATGTAGTAGGAACAGTTAATTCCTTGGTTTGAATGAATGAACAAAATTTTTCGGTTTCAAGAATTTTAGAATTAAAAATTATCCACATAATGAACAATATTAGTTAGACTGATAGTCGAAAATTATACAAAAGCTAACCTTGGTATTCCACTGGAGTCTTCTTATCAGCACCAAATATTTTAATCGTAGGGAAGCCCTGCACATTATAGGGAGCACCCACTGACTGATATTTTGTCATGTCTACCGCTCCAACTTTGACAATGCCTTTCACAGCATTCGCCAATTTTGTATATTCCGGAACTAATTTTTGACAGTGACCACACCTGTAAGAAACATATTTCAAATTGCCTTTTTTTACTTTTCTCCAAAAAAGATACATGATAAGTAAGCCAAAATGGTACAACATAATATGTTACCATGGTGCAAAAAATTCAACAATCCATATTTTATCGCTTTTCAATACTTTACTATTGAAATTCGATTCTGTTAATTGGATTACATCACGATGACTATCATAGAGTGCACGCGATAATCCAACCAAAACTGCAAAAAGTCAGTGTGTCAATGACTATCAGCAAGTATCCAATAAACAATAATCTTAAATTAGTTTATCACCAATATCGATTATATCTTGATAAATCCCAAATTTCAAATGCTAAACTTTAATTAATATATTCTAGCAGTTTAATGTATAAATATAAATTGTTTTAATACTCTGAGTACACCTGAGAATCCCGAGTCAACCAGAACTGCCTTTAACAATTAAATTAAACCACCAATTAAAGTGAAAACTTGATGAATCAACATAGTGTCAAATGTAATATTCAAAAATGTTGTATTAATGTTGTACTCCAACCGCATACTGAAACTACATAAAACATTTTCTTCTATCGTCATTTTGTTTAAAGTTTTTGCGGTTTCTTATTCTTTGAAAAAATTACCGAATTATCTCGGAGATAATAAATCTAAGTGATGGAATGCACAGTTTGGGATGGAAAGGTAATTATCGAGTAAGTGTCAAATGTCGAAGGTTATTCGCAATCATATCACATCGAGGTACATATCGCATTTATAGCTACCGCTGATTATATAACAACACAAAAAACTTACTTGTTAGAAAATATAACCTCATTGTCACGAACTCGAGCTACTGTGACTATCCTTTTCTTTTCGAGAGAGAGAGAGAGAAGTGAAGGTGCTCTGTGCACTGTGTGGATAGTTCAATTGGCTGCCACTCTAACTGAAGTAGACAAATGCGACGTCACACTAACTGTATGGCTGGGTCTTACAACGAACTGGTTTTCAAATTTTAATTTCACATTTGCCAGAGGAAAATGAATCTATATCGAATAAATCTATATTTTCTCTGTAAATTGCATATAGAGAGGGGAAGGAGAAGAAGAAAGATAAACAAAGGTTTTCAGTTAACGATATGGGTATGAATCTCATAACCTGCCTATTACCAGATAAGCTAATTTATTACATTTTTGCTCAAAAGTTTAGTCATAAGATCAGCATATGGTTATATGTTTTTTTTAGGATGGGGAATTTCCAGTATGGTTAGAGGTCACGTAATATTCAGCTCAATCGCAGCCACTCCTACATTTATAACACGTATTAAAACCTAGACTATTTCAAACCATGGGATTATAGTTTCAAAGCGAGACATCTGACTAGCAACAGAGAGCGTGGCGAGACGCCATTTTAAAATTTGAATTTTGCGATGTTTGGGGAAATGTGGATGTTGGTGTCTAGCACTTTTACCTATTCACAAGTCTGGTAGAGTCTGTTAGTTTGTCTGTAACTCTTCGATAACAGCAACGCAAACATTGCAATCTTTATTTATAACAGAATCCATCAGTTACGGATAATTCGTTGTCTATCTGTTACGGATATTATCGTTTTTCAGGCGACTTTTCTTTGAAATACTACTTAAGTTTGTTCTGTAACTTACGCTTCAAAGATTAGGTTTGTCGATAGAGTTAGAGTGAGACAATATTGTGATGACATTAATGCCAAGGAGAAGATGTTGGTGTTTTTCATGTCGTTTTAAAAGCGCTTCTTCTGCTAATATTTATTTATTGTTCTGTACTTTGAAGTATATTTGATTTATTTGAAGGTAGGCTAAGTGGTGATGATAACTGATGATCAGTATATGAATGCCATCCAGAAAGTTTTCAATGAAAAGTTAAAACAGTTTCAAGAAGCTGGTGGATGGGATGTGATCAATGAAAAAGCACAGCATTGTACTTATCACGTTTGTTGTTAATTTCTAAGTTTATTAATTGAACATAAAAAGCTTTACTGTATTTGACAATCTTGTTATCCTATCGAGTTCTCGATTGGTAGAAAATCTAATTAATTATCAGTGTAATATCATTAATACTCAGTATAAATTAATAATATTAATAAATCATGTATTTTTATATACTCTATATATAAATTTTATATAATTTTTTTAGCGTTATTTGGAAGCTGGAGCTAAGGATTGTGAAAATACTGCGAAACTGATCGAAAGTTTAATGGTAACGCTAGAGGCTGTGAAATGTGAAATACAAGCTAAAGTTGAGCGTTTAGAGGCTAGACAATTTGAGCGCACTAATTTTACAAAAATGGTTGAAGTTATTGACAGCGTAACGAGAAAAATAGAGAGTGAGGTTTATATCATAGAACATAATTGGAACTAAAGTTTTATTTCTTATATATCGATGAATTTAAACCTGTATTTTTGCTTGATATATATACTCAAATTTTTATTCAAATCAACGGTATATGCAGATATCTCTGGGAGCTGCACAAAGAATATGAGTATGGATGACAAGCAGATTGAAGGAGTGGATCAAATTATTCCTCTTTCTCCTAATCATGTAAATTTGTGAGTGTTGATTTCGCTTCCTGTTTGTGTTATCCATTGTTAATTTCCAATCTAGCTATCCACTTTTTTGATCAGAAAATGAAATGTAACTGTTTTATCACTTAACTCTTGTGACACTTATTTTTTTGCAGAGAAACGCGGGTTTCACCGCAAATAACAGCGAGCACTTCAATAAGTGATCAGAGCAGTACTGTTAAACAGAGTATCTTTTGAAAATTATTTCAATATCCTTTTTATTACGAAAAAGCACAAAGTCAGTGTTTTCTGATTCTGAAAATTCGAAAAAAACCTTGAGATGATTTCACATTTTTTGAGAGTACTGTGAAAGGTTGATCTCTGCTTTATTATAATTTTCAGAACAAAGAAAGTCAAATAAAACTCTTATTGAAAAATTGTGTAGGCCACCAGCATCCCTAACAGGTTCATTTACGTTAGATCAAGAAGAGGACAGTATAACATTTTCAAAATCGCTGCATGTCTTGACATTCCAAAATACAACAATGGATGATACTGTAGAAGAAAAGAATAGTCTGGATCAAATAACTGATGTATGTTTCGAATAATAGAGACAGTAATGCTTCTTATTAAGTAATGATTTACGGTTTTCTTCAAGATTTGAACACTTTGATCTTAATGAAGTGTCTTTACAATGTTTTTCTTCAAAAAGTAATTGCGAAATTAAGAGTGACGTATTTATAATGTCAACATCTACTTCTTTTATTACTGTTTTTTAATTCTCATAATTTATATTTTTCTTTTAACTCATAGCTGTCACGATAAAATCATATTTCAAAATGTCTATTAGACAATTAATATGCCAAACGCTTTAACAAAATATGATGAATATAAGCTCGATTACCATCAAATTATATTCAGCTCATAATGGTTTTTTCAGAGTTTGAAGGAAGATGTAGGATCAATACATGTATCAGAACCTCCTGTAATGGAGTCCGAGTTTGCTAAACAGTGGATTGGTGAAGTTGACTTTAAACAACGTATCTTTTCAAAATTATTTTGATCTTCGCGCTAAAAAGAGACATAAAGTCAGTATCTTCTAGAGATTCGAAAAAACTTGAAATGATTGTATTTCATATCTTTTAAGAATACTATGAAAGGTTGATTTTCGCATCATTATAAATTTCAGCTCGAAGAAAATCAATTGAAACTTTTGTTGAGAAATCGTACAGACCACCAACATCCTTAACAGGTTC
Organism: Cruorifilaria tuberocauda; assembly: GCA_013365365.1. Lineage (NCBI taxonomy): Eukaryota > Metazoa > Nematoda > Chromadorea > Rhabditida > Onchocercidae > Cruorifilaria > Cruorifilaria tuberocauda. The sequence goes on from JABVXU010000080.1 coordinate 140,492, forward strand.
ATTTACGGTAGAGCAAGACGACGACACTGTAACGTTTTTGGAACCAGTGCGTATTTTGACATTTCAAGACACAACAATGAATGACATTGTAAGAAGCAAGGGCAACCTGGACCAAGCAGATGTATGTTTCAATTAATATAAGCATAAAACTCTAAGTAACAATGGACGGTTTTCTTTAGGATCTGGGCATTTAGTTCATAGTTAAATATTTTTGCAGTGTCTTTTCCTTGGAGAGTAATTTACGTTGGCCAAAATTCCAATCTATATTTCTCATGCCTAGCTGTCACGATTACGTATTCTCTTCTCTATATACTGCATGTTTTATTTTCCTGCTATGAATTTAGATCCGCTACATCATATGATTATTCTGTTGAAAATTACTTCGAAATATTTCTATTGTAATCCATTTTCAACCATTAAATTTACCACTGCGTTCACAGTCAGTCATACAATTATATAATAATTTAATAAAATGTGTTGCATATAAACTCGATTCTAAACAAATTGTATTTATCTCGTTATTACGATTTTTTTCAGAACGTCAAGAAAGAAGACATAAGAGCAGCACATGTATCAGAACCTCCTGTAATGGAGTCCGAACTTGCTAAACAGTGGATTCGTGAAATCAGTTTCAAGCAAGGTATTTTTTGAAAATTATACTGATCTTTTGTTACGAAAAAGAGGAAATCTTTAAAATATATTGGCATAAAGCCGTTATTATCTAACGACTGGAAAATTTTCTGAAATAATTGTATTTCATCTTTTTGAATATCAAAGATTGTATTATGAATTCTTCCGTTGTATTATGAATTTGAGCACAAAGAAACTAAAATCCTTTACAGACTCATTTATGTTGGATCAAGATCAAGATACTGTAACGTTTTTGGAGCCAGTGCCTGTTCTGACATCTGAAGGCAGAGCAGTGGATGGTAGTGTAAGAGGTAAGGACAACCTGGATCAGATAACTGAGGTACGTTTCAAATAATAGAAACACAAAGCATTAGCACTGCTTGCTAAGCTATAATTAACAACTTTTTTCAGGAGCAGAACTAAATATTCGTTAACGATAAAATGATCGTAGTAATAAATATTTTATCAATGCTTTCTCTCTAATAATTCATTTATATCTATCAAAATTTCAATATTTCTTGCGGTAACGTGACACTGCTTCAGATTTTTATGTGCAGCTTAGATACTTTATCTTCCTGCTACCGATTAGATTACGCTCTATCTCTTTGATTATTCAGTAAAAAGCATATTTCAAAATATGTTTATGAACATTTATTTGTTATTATTGCAATGGAAAAGAATCTGACCACCAAATTTGCCAAACGGTTATCACTTTCATATATCTAAGGTCGAGTCTGAACAGTTATAGCCCATTATTTCGGTTTTTTTCAGAACTTGAAGAAAGACATTGGACCGGTACGCAGGTCAGAATCTCCTATAATAGAGTCTGAACTTGCTAAACAATGGATTCGTGAAGTTGCACGAAAAATGTTCTAAAAGTTCAATACATTGTGTCCTTTTGTTATATATAATTTGTTACACTGTTAGTTTTAATTGTCAAACAGACTTACGTTGGTACTGAAGTTCAGAAGTTATAGCGAAGTATTTTGAAATGCTGAGTTTTATTTTCATATATAATTCGTTACACTGTTAATTTTAACTGTCAAGCAGACTTTTGTTCTCAGATGTTTAAGAGAGATACTTCTATAATACGCTTATAGCAGAACTATAACTGCAAAAGTGGAGAAAATGGTTCTGCTTTTTCGCAGAAATGGTTCTGCTATTTTACCATGTGAAAATAGTGAATCCTAATTTTCTGGCTAACATGTCACAATATATCCAAAATGCGGAAAATAATATACAGAGTAAAAGGTCATCTGCATATATTGTGTTCATCAACAAAACCACGTATATAGTTCATTTAATTAAAGTGATATAAAAATAAACTCGAAATAGTGCGCTTCAATTCGTTCTAAAAATTTACTTCATCACTTCTGATTTTTAGCTTTTAGTTTATTACAGAATACCCTTAGCCTTGAATTTATTATAGACTGAATTTAGATGCTCTCCTTCAAATCCATGCGCACAAATCAAAGTTTCTGCTTCTTCCATACTAACTGATGTTTTCCAGAAGCGCATATTTTTGTTATGTTTGACATTCAATTTTAACGATTTCGCCAATATACCAGCATAAACATCGTCATAGGAGTAAAGCCTCGTATATTGTATTGCATAATACATTTCACGAATGGTCTGTGATGATAACAATACCGCACCAGCGGAAACATAAGGTGGATATCGATTGAATGGATATGCTGCAATGGATACCTGCAAATGAATACACGCAAAAAATGAGCTTTCTTTGTTAAGAAATGATGCTGTAAAATCCAAGAAAGATACAGGAATTTATGATTAGTGGTTCCATAGGCATCATAGTATGATTATATATAAGTACAATTAGGATGATAAGTGGTATGAATAAATTTACTTAATTACTATCTGTGAACTGTTATCGCTCTAAACATATAGTTCGTCCAGAGACGTCTGCTTAATTCTTTTCTCCTAGTCTGTACTTTCATAAACGCCAATTCCTAAATTTTAGCTCCTTATGAATCAATATATCTGAACTCTGCTATTAGGCATGAATTTCCAATGAAAATTTTCCACTTATGGTTTAATCAAGATTCATCACGAAAAGTATATCACTTTATTCTTCTATTTGGATAGAAATGGATAGAAACTCTTCGGTGTCTATTGTCACTAATTCATAGGATACTTAAACCGTTATATCGTATCAATTCATTCAGCTACTAGTTTCTATTCCGCAATCCATAAATTTCGTACATAAATCCAATAAGACTGACTTTACGAGGGTGTGAAACGAAAGAGTTTCTTACATGTTGTGGTTAATAAAAAAGGCTGCCATACTCCCCACTCCCTCCACCTTCGATCATTGTTTTATGTTTTATAAACGTATTTCTATAGACTTATAAATAAAAGATCCACCATTTACAAAATACGAAGAATACATATCATCTGATTCGTTGGCAAGTCTCAGTTATACCAATCATTTTATACTTGCCAAAGATTAATCTGAATTGATGAGCCGAACGTTAGTGTTTGGTGTCTACTGTTAATGTTTAATGTTCAATTAGTATCACACTTCCTGTAAGTTTAAAAGTGCGATACTAACTGAACAGTAAAAGATAACAGCCCAACTGTACATGCTATCAAAAATAGAAACATGTGAATACTTCTATTCTTCTTTACATGTCTGATAATATGACAAATGTTTCTAAAGTGTTACGAATGATCCACTAAATTCTTCGTTGTTCAATCTAAAGTGAAAGGAATTTCTACACATGACTAATCTTATACACATCGCTGGCAAATTAATTATTGTAATTACTAATAAATAATATGAACAATTTACCCGATGTTTATGAAATCTGGTTCTAAATGGTCGCGTATCAAATCTCCAACCCATATAAAGTCGATCATTCATATCATATTTTTTTACTTCTGCTACTAGGTTTTGCACCAGTACCAAATAATCATCATCGACAAAAAGTGCATAAGGAACAGTATAATGTTGATGACAATAACTGAATGAAAACTGCACTGCTGATAAAAACTGAAAACAAACCAAAATGTGGATACCTAAAAATGACTTTTCTATTTCGAATGCAATCCGAATAGTTTTCCGGACAGACAGATTCACTCTCTTCAATCTTTTCATATTCATATTTCAAACTACATTTCTATTATGGTAATCTATGTAATTTAGATTATGGGTCTATGATAAATAAAGATAACTATGAAATTCCTCAACTGAACTGGTTAAACCACAGAAGTCAGAATCATGGTCAGAATTCACAGGAAATGATTTTGGAACCCTTTCCAGCCCATTATAAAATTACTTTCGATTTCATTAGACTACACAGAAATTATTATCACAAGTTTTATGTTAACCTTGAAATGTAAGTTTCAATATGTTTTATCTAATCAGAATGTCACAACATGTCTCTGTGGATCTTTTAGGGAAATCGATAAGGCATCTTATGTTCAGCACTATTCATTCATACATCTCAGATGAAAACTTTTCTCCTTATCAAAGGCAGATTTCGTTTTCTGTGAGAGATGATTTGAGTGTGAAAAAGTAAGCTAACTAAAATCCAAAAAACCAACTTGAAATTGGGTTTCTATGAAAGTTATGTTTTAGAATGCTTCAAAAATATGAAGAAATTGGAAAAAACAAACCTTCAGTGTGTTATTTCGATAACTATCAATGTAATTACCAACTAATATATCTTTGTGTAAACTAATTTCTCTTTGCAATTGTTCATTTTCCTCAGTAAAAGGTTCTCGGCCGATTACAAATATTGTCTTAACAGTGAATTCGGAATGATTGAGAACTGAGCCCCATGTGACACGTATTGCTTGTCGTTTCTGAAAAATACTCAATTAACTTAACACTTTATAAAGTACCACAGAATAAAGATTTTATCTTCTGTAAATTTTTTCCTGCAAACTGGAATAATTCGGAGTAACGCAGATTGCGTTACTAAATGTCACTGCTAATTCAATCAACTGTAACTAGTCTAATGCTAGTGTTTAAAAAAATTATATTTGGTTATGCCAGTAAAGCAGCTCACTGTGAAAAAAAGATGACGATATTTAATATCCTGAAAGAATTATATGGCTAGTTTTTGAAATCCAGTTAGCGGTATCCGTAAAGTTATTCCTAGAAAATGTTTACAAAAAACATACTAAAAAATGCAACGGTGAAGATTTCACGATGATCAGTAAAAATTTATCTATCTCCTTGATGATATCGCATGCCGGAAAATGAAATGGTTGAAAGTAAGCCCAATCATTCTCGTGAAGATGAGATGCTGGTCGACCATTCAATTCTAGCAGTACCTGCGCAAATTAATGAAGAATTCGAACATTGGTAATATCATTTTACAAAAAAACAATCCTCTTTTACTGAGTAAAAAATGTAAAAAGTAAATGGAGAAACGATGAGTGAATATAACCTTAAATACAAAAAAAAAACTAATGTTTCTTTAACAAAAAGATCCTCCGTCTTTAATTTTCGATTTACCTTAAAATAAAAAAGTCCTACCATCAATAGACATCTAGTATACTACAAATATCTCATCCTGATATTCTTCCAGTTTTTAATATGTTTATCTATTCGTCTATGGCTACATATTTGCAACCAGAAATTTTTGAAAACTAAAAAGTACCTGCTCCCGGACATCTATATATGGTGGCCACTTGAATTTTGAGAAAGGTTTTTCGAAAATATAATCGGTCCAACCCAATGCCCATAAAAAAACGATCAACAGAAAAACTATACTCGCTCCATACTTTTTCAAAATTTTTTTGATTAACATTTGAATGATCTCAATATCGATGCTACTACAACCTGGAAAAAGTTCGCATAAAATTTAGAAATTACTAGGGAAAAATTATATTTAAAACAAAATTATTATTTTCCCATATTTTTTAAGCAGTTCAATTCAGTTTATTTTTTCAAAGCAAATTTAACCTTGAAATTTTGGCACTGAGAAAAAGTACTGAAATTTTCGTGCTTAATTAAATAATCAGAGCTGATTCGCGAAAACGCTTCTTGTAAGCTCTCCTCATGACGAAATTGTTTCAAAAAAGTTAAGGATGACCTTTTATCCATCTAAGACTGCAACCGTTTGTACCATTTGTACCCATTTGTGGGTAATATATGATATTGGTTCAACTGATCAAATCTAAAAAATTAGCTACCATCTTAATTACTGCACATAACTTCTATTAAAATAAACACAACAATAAATAATAATAAGTACGAAAACGAACAGAAAAATAATTTAGCTAACATGATTAACGATGACATCCATAATCCCATTAATGAGGTCGGAATGCCTAAATATTACGCTGAAGGGATGCCTAGGAATCAAAATATAACAGTTGGTAGATTATAATGAATAATAAGTGAGCCTCCGTAATACATCCTCCCTGTAACAATCGGTCATATCCGATATACGGTTGAACCTCCAAAAGACTGTATAGATTTTTCAGACAATATCTGGTGCAATCAACCAGTAATATGTTTACGGAATCGAACATCCAATATGTGGAAACAGAGTGGAATTGAATTAACGCTGATGCTAACAACTGCATATCAATTGATTTACTGGAAGCTCACTCGTTCCATGGTAACATGGAACTGATACTTCAATCTAAATTGAATTGAAAAATCCAATTTGAATGAAAAGCATAAATATGCACAGATAAATAAGTTTTTCGTGAAATTGTCATTTTCGTGCAGAAGTGAAAGAGGGAGAAAACATTTCCCATCGAGAAAAAGTTCATTCAGAATAAATTCGATCCATATATGGAGATAAGGGGAACTTTTTCATTTGATTCCAGTGGCTGAGTATAAAAAGATAAAAGCTTATCAATAATTTAGAATGTTATAATTTAAAGTAATGTCACTATCTGATAAAAATGTTTTATGAAGTTATCAGTAAAAAAGTTCGTGTAAGTATTCATCAAGTCACAGTGACATTTGTCTTGAGACTAAATATGCTTTCAGACATTTCCTCATACAAAGTAATGGTAGTATGAGTTTCGAAAAGTGTGATTTTTTTACGTGGAATCGAAGCGACATGAGTATCGAACTTTGTAGATTTTGTGAAGCAAAATGTACATTACATATATGGACTTAAAAAAAAGTATAAAACACGTATCGCGTTTAACACTGATATAATTTTATGTGATGGAGAAGGATTTTTGCATCATATTTCTTCGCTGTCACTTTTTCCTCACCTTAACCATTACTTCTTTCACAAAAGTAACAACAATAGGTATCTTTGACAAATTTCACTTATCTTATTTCAACCTGATAACATGAAAATTTATTGAATGAGGTGAAAAAATTGAAAATTCTCGCGAATTAATTTTATCGCATGAAGTCAATAAATTTATTATTTCAATTATTTCAAAAACAATGAGATCCAAAGAGAATTAGGAGAGAGAAACGATGTGAAATAGATGAACAAAGCAAAACTGGACGAAATTCAAAGAGCACTATTCGAACATATGATTTGATGACTGATGAAATCAGTTGATGCACATTGCATAACGCTCCTTCACATGAGTGCCTCATGACCGCCAACCACTCTCCACTCTCATTTCGAAATGCGAACACTTCGGTTGCTCGTCCACTGGGAGTTGGTTTGCTTAGCGGTGGAAGAGATCGATAAGCGTAACGGTACGTCGTAGCTTCATTGTACGAATCGCTCAGCAAATGTAACTGCTGGGAAGGAAACGTAAGCATTTGACTGTAGACCGTGTGCGGTACATTTATATTTGAAAATTTTTTACTGAATCAAATTAAACAATATATAAAGTTCTAAACTACAAACCTGAAAGTAAAGATTATTAAAATTAGTGAACTGATTTCTACAAGTTTCACTCTGAATACCAAGCAAACAAATATTAATAATATAAAGAATAAAATAAATACAAAAACATACTTTGTGTCTATCTTATCATTTCCGCTTGTTGGAGACAATTATTTGAAAATGAATGGAAAGAGTTTGATCTGACCATAGCTATCGAGAGAGTTTATGAGAGGATTACGTTGTGAATATATTGAATTAAGAGAACTATTAATTGACGTCAAAGCCCTTCAAATAGGGAATGAAAAAAGCATATGACGTATATAGCTTACGAGTAATTCGATAAATTCATGCTTTTTCATTTGCTTGAAAGTTCTTACCATTAGAGAACAGTTAAAACAACAAATAATTAAAATACTAAATGATACAAACAAAATTTCTTAAAAAAGTTCCCTGACTTTGTACTTTTACAATGCATTTTTTTTCAAAGTGATGTCTACTGCATAATCTCGACGAGGATTTTTAAAGAACCGTTAAGAATACATGTCGTCGATAGCTCTCAGATTCTATAATCCTTCAAAATTAAAGGTTCTAACTTTCATATCCAGTTATCTTAAAAACTTGATGGTAATATTTCATTCACTGATTTCTTATTAAAACAAAAATAATAAACACTCAATTAATTAGTTTCTATACTTAACCACGCAAACAAAAAAAAAAATCGAGACACAAAGTTCTCAGTTAATACTTGACAAATATAAATGTATAAATATATAACACATAACAGCAGCAATCAGTCTAATGTAAAAGTGATTTCGTACTACGTTGGTATTCGTCAACTTCTTCATAAAATCGTTTCAATATTTGCAAGCTCTTTTGATATGTTCACAAAAACAGTGTTTGATTCCTCCGTTCACTTAATTTTTTATCTCACTGCCAATTTCGCCAACCAAGCAATTCTGAAAATTTAATTAGTAAAATTTTTCAAAAAAGTATTTTCATCTAACTTAATTTTCTTATAAAATTTAAATATTTTCATTTCTATGATTTTATAACCATTCAAGCTTTCAGAAACTGATAATGCTAAATAATAATATATTAGGATTCAGATTTTCCTGACTTTGACTAAATTTAACAATTTCTCACATTACTGGATAGATGCAACGGAAAAATAAGAGAAGGACGAACTGCTATAGGAAATAATTTAGAATCTTTTGAAGTAATAGTAGCAATTGAATTCATCTCAAAGCACTACAGGATTTCAATTGTATAAACTAATCTTATTTGAGATTTCTGCTGAAACTAACTAGTCCATTAAATATGATAGTAAAAAAAAATTTCTTGTATGGAATAAACCAAACCGTTGTTGAGCACTTCAATAGAAGAAAGGAACTGCGTTCCATCAAAACCACCCAAAGCATATAATTCATCACCCGAAGTTACTGCTGCCTTGACATTGGCACGTGGGATAGTGAGTGATGGACCTGAACGCCATTCACCAGTAGGACTATCCAAGATTTCTACTGAATTCAACGAGTGCATGCCGTCATGACCACCGATAACAAACAGAGAATCTAGAAAATAATTTAACTAACATCCAATTAAAAAGAAACAATTATTCGTGCCAATATCTAATACAAAATAGTCCGATAGTACTGCAGAATTTGAAAAACAGGTAATTGAAAAAAATGTCAACAAACCTTTTATCACAGCAATAGCAGAACCACGTCTAGCTGTTTTCAGCGGGGCTAGTTTTTGCCACTTTCCCGTCTTTGGATAGTAAGCATCAACTGAGTCCAGACATTTCAAGCCATTGCACCCTCCACAAACAATCACGAGGCCATGCCATGAAGTACAACTAGCCTATCAAAAGATTTTAAATAGGAATTATATAAATACTCGTAACATATTAAAAAGATCTAGTGCTATGAAGAAAAATGTTACCTGGAAACGTGCTGTTTGTAGCGGCATTATTGAGGTCCATTCATCTAGTTCGGCATTATACCTTTCACATTCATCCAAAACATTCTGCTCATAACAACCCCCAATACAATAAATTAATCTATCCAGAGTAGCACAACATGAAAAAAAAAAATCTCGCATTCATTTTGAAAACTTACATTTTTGAACAAATCTCGAAATTATCAAAGAAATGCGCAAAAATCATGCTATTAACAAAACTAAAATATTCGAATACTGAACACGAAGAAGAGGTTAAAAAAACCACCCCGCCTGAATGATCTATTATTCTCTGTTCCTCTAAAAAGAAGTTTCTTTTGAAGTAAGACCACTTCACTTAATGTGAGAACTCAGTATGTTCCTTGAAATATTTCCAATAATTTTTTCCTAAGATTTTCACCTAATGAATGTAAAAAAAAAACCATTATGACTGCGTCCGTGATGTAACGATTTCACCAGTGACCATTTCTCGATTTCTGAATCGTAACATTCCACTGTTTTCAAATCCACATTTCCGCTACTACCTTATCAATGAAATTATTGCTAATTAGTTCGAAAAAAACAATGACTGATGAAGTATATTATAGCAATTTTTCCTAATAACGAGAACTACGAACAAAACCTGTGAAGATTAGGGAAAAAGTTCAACTGAATGTTTTGTTCGAAAACTGCTTACTTAATATATTAAACTAGAGCAAGAAAGCACCAGCAACAGCGTAAACTTTGTTTTCCACAACAGCTGCATCGAAACGACCTCGGCATTGTGCCATGTCGGCTAAACGACGCCAGCTACTCCTTAATAAATTATATTCTTCCACTGACTTCAAACATTTGCCACGATCGTAACCACCTGCAAACTAAAGATCACTATTCCATAACTTCTTGATCTTTACATTCAGCAAAAAATTAAAGTTCACTGACAACATGAATGCATGTATTTTTAGACTACACACCACAAACGATGATTTTTCCGTCGATGAATGCACCTCCGATGGCACATCTTGGAGTTTCCATCTGTGGTAATGGCATACGTGAGCCACTTTCTGATGATATCAATCTGTAACAAAAAGCTGAAACTCCCATAAAAAATGGCCAACTAATGTACGCCATAGTATCTTTTTAAAAAGTCATTTCGACCAGAAATAAAATTTGAATTCAAACCTCACAAGTGCTTCTTCCTTGATTTCCCCTTCTTGTTGATCCGTTTCAATACTTAATGAAGGTGAAATTAAAGGTGATTTCATAACATTTTCAGCATCAGAAAGCTGAATACTGAGTGCAAACAAACAACGATGAAACACTGCCAACGTGATCCAAAAGTCTTCTTAAAATAGAAAAAATGTAAGAATATTAAATAATTTCTACTTTATATTATACATAACATTCCATCAGCACCACAGTGCAAAAAAGTGTTGATTGGTAATGCAAAAATATTCTCCCTACACAATCTTCATTCTAAATGTATTTTATCTTGTCTTCTCTTCTTACCGGCCGTATGATGCACAGCGATCAGTTTGTAAGATTCATCATCAGGTTCAGTGTTTGAGCTCAGTGAGCTGTTACTATCCATCGATGATAGTTTTGCGTTCCTCAAACGACCTGAATTTAGATGTACTTGTGTAGCACCTGTGATATGGTGAGTAACAGTCTGAACCTCCAACACATTGCTGAAATAAAGTTAACATCCTGTAGTGATGTTTTCAAAAATTACTCATGTTAATGGTAAATCGTTAAACATCTTTTGGTAATTAATTGAGTATGAAATACGTGCTTTTTTGAAAATGTTTCGCACCTTCCACTGTATGTGCGTGGTAAGTAGCCACCCGTACACTTATAATCCTGGATTATATCAGATGCTCTCATAGAATTGTGGTCATCCATTTCCAAACAATCCTGCAGCCTGGTATCTGTCTCGGTATATAACATGTGCGTCTGCAAGTTAGTTTAAGCTGAAACATTAGAAACAACAAATTTTAAACCGATTTCATTCTTTTTTTGGCTTCAAAGTACCTTTTTCACAAGTTGTTCAATCCATTGTTCAACACGATCGTTATTATAAGGAAAAGATTGGAAGTACTGCACAACACGCAGCGCTATATCCTCAACACAACAGAGTCGCTTAGTGTCATCAGTTCTCAAAATTAAGCGAACCTGCAAAACTTTTGTAAATAAGGTTTATAAACTGATCTTCCTCGTTTAACGGTTTTATTAATACCTTTATAAGAGGCAAATGGGTAAATTCTGAATTTTCATCAACGATTTGCGCGAAATTTTTAGCAATGAAATTATCAACTTGTTCCACAAGTATATCATCATTAATGTTAGCTTGACGCCGAATCCCTGAAATTTTCATCATTTGTAGAAATGGTTATTTTAGAAAATAGCAATTCTCAGGATGTAGGATTCCTTCAAAAAAGAACATAACAGTTTACCGATGCAGTTCATGACATTAAGGTTTTCGATGAGATAACGAGCACAGGCTCTGGCAACCGGCACTACTTGAAGAGCACACGCTGTTTTATATAGTTCGCCAACTTTTTTCCTGCTTATTTCCAAACTGAAAAATATTAAAAAATATGAAAACAATTACTGCGAATGGGAAAATAGGCACTGAATTAACAAATATATTTACTGAATGTCTAATCAGAAGCTTACTGAGAAGAGTAGGCATAATTTACAATAGATTCGAAACAATCATAATCGGCTTCAGCAAATTCGTAATAAGAAAATGGTTGTGATGTTAGTGGTGAGGTATGAGTTGTTGTCAATGGTGGCGAAATGGTATCTGTTGTCGACAGCATCGTTATGCTCATGCGTTCTGTAGTTTGCATTGATAGAAGACTAGAACTTACAGAAGAAAAATAATACTGTTAAGGAGTAGTCAAAATCTTAACAACAGTTAGAATTCATCCTTAGAGCCGTTTCCATTTCTCCATCCTTTTAATAGTATAGTTTTATTTCGGAAACCTTCGCGATGTGCATATTAGAAAGACTACAATGACAAAACATTCTACAAGTTGCGTATTATTAAAAAAATTACTTGATGATCGGCCTGCGTTCTCATTTCTGACAAACATATCCATAAGTGCAGGTGAACAAGCAGCTAAAACAATCTGAAAACTTTCATCAGAATTCAAAATATGGTAAAATTTCATCTAACATTATAGCATACTTTTCATTAAATCAAACTGGTCAAAACATTCCGCTGAAGGAGAAAATGGAGTAAATGTGACCTTATGAGCAAGAATTTCCTTTCCATGCACAAAAAGAATAACATCACAAAATTCACGATTTCGACGAAAGGTACTCAGGTTGGAAAGCAGTGTATGCTGCAACTAAACAATTGTTACAATTTTTTCTTTTATCTTCCCTTCTATAAATATATTACCGCTCTTTATTAAATTAATAAATAATGTGAGTAGAGAGCAGAAAGACATTGTTTATAACAAATGGTGCAACAACAAAGAATAAATGTGGTTTACCTGCATGGAATTATCACACATTTTCAATGTAATATCTTCATTATGAACAATTGATGCGTCTGATGCACTGGTATGTAATGATGAGCCTTGTATTGGTATTTTCGGTTCCTAAATGTGATACTTTGGACTGAATGAATGAAGAAAATAAGCATTATTGCACTTATCAGAAAATTCATTCGATTAGAAATTTTATTGGAAAAAGTAAAAAGTAAAACGGTAATATGAATATTTAAATTTATGCTAAAATGTAGTAAAAGACTAACCAAGAAAAGATTGCTGCTACGGATAGTAACATCATCATTGTCTCTATTATCATCAGTATCATCATTATCATTATCACCATTGATGTTTTCATTCTTGTGTAAGAAAAAATGAATATCGTTGGTTAGTAGAGGGAAGCGCTTATCATCAGCTGAACAGGGACGAAATTCAGTTGATTGATAAACGTCGTCCATTCGGACGATTATTCCTATCTTCCTATAAGTGAATAATGACGATTCTTATCAGATTTGCTTAATATTTCCCGTGAAGACTAAACAAACGAGTTTTTAAACAGCAAAACGATAGTGATTAGTATGAATATGATTATAGATCAAAAATCTATTAGTTGATACTCATACTATTCCTTGCAGTCCGAATGGTGATAGATTCGATCTCTGAATAAATAGGAAAGATAAACTTGGCAGAAGATGAACCATAATAAAATAGAAATGTATATCGAAACAGGATTTAAAAAGAAGTGAAGCATTAGTAACTTTGAGAGGAAGTAATAGATCTGATCATCCCTACGTACAGACAACTTTTTCATATTTAAATTTGAAATGAAGAAACAGGAAAAGAATAGAATGCCCACGTGGTATTTATTAGTAAGTAAATAATCATGTGAAAAGAGAAGTTAGGAAGGACTGAAAAGGAGAGATGAGAGAGAGGAGAGGGAGAGAGAGGGAGGAAGAGAGAGGAATGGTAAGAAATCAATGATTCAGTGAAATTCTGAGAGTAACGAATGAAAGTGAAAGGTATTTATGTAGAGGAGCATTCGATGTTATTCACCACACCCTTTCCCTCAATTTTTAGTGAAATATTAAAAGGTGGAAGGAGGGGAAGAGAGAGGGTTGGAGTGAAACTTCGATCAATCACGTACTTCTCTCATTCTCTGCTTTTAACTTTTCCTTTAAGTTATCATTTCATGTTATCAGCCGATTATTTCGCTATAGAAATTTCCCTTCCAATCAATAATTTATCCTAGAAAAAGAGGTTTTTTTTAGAAATCTCGGTCGATAATGAAACGATCGATCAAAGATAAAATGCGAACTTTTTATCAATCCGATATTAATGAGAACAGCCACTAAAGATAACAAATTAATGTTATGTCGTCCTTTTTTTTCATATAGCAAAAAGCATCCTTTGATTTTTCACAGATCCATTCATTCATCGAAATATATGTGTGTTTGCGTTCACTAAACACAACTAAGAATGCAGAAATATCATTTCGATTTTTCTAGAAATGATATTCAAAGGTTAAATTTATTCATTGATAAGAAACTTTGTTAAAAAGTAATCAATGCATTCTTTAGAAGGCAACATTATGAAGTATCCATGAAGTGTTGATTTTTCGTTTCAAGAAAACTGCCATGTTTACAATGCGATTTGAAATGAAATGAAATTTATCAGTATTTATAAGACAAAGAAGAGATATAACCCAAATTGACTACTACTATCATACTCAGAATGTAAAATCTCTAAGGATAAATTAGAACAAGATATGATGAAGGAAAGCGAAAGAGATTGATAACCGTAAACATTAAAAACTTCCAACTGCGAAGAAGTTTCGATAAATTGAAATGGAAATTGATAATTTACTCACAAAAATTTGTAAAACTAACGAATGATGAATTTAATTATTATTTTTTACAAATTACTAAAATAATACAGGTGTCATCGATATGTGCAGATTTCCATTCCCGTTGTTTCATTCCAACAATGGTTATATTGAATACAATTTTGAATCGATAAAATTTCAAAAATTAAACTTCTTACACTTAATTAAACGAAAGCTTTCACCCCATAAGAGGAGACAATTTTTATTACGAGCAATTACCTTGAATCACTCAGAAAAGCTTATCGGACCAGAAAATCTTATGACATTTGCTGAAATGAAAATTCTGCTTAAGCCCGTACAGAAATGAGATAGCTTACTTTAGAAAAAGTCATAATATGAAAAAATGGAAGAGTTTCTTCTTTTTCAAACGAAAAAGAAAAGTGGATAAATAAAAGAATATAAAACTAGAAAAGATTTTTACACTTCATGTTAAACAATGAAATTTCTAAAGTTTAAACTGAAAATTATTTCTTTCTTTTTAAATAGAACTATCTGTAATCATTTCCAATATCTTTTTGCTTTTTTGCTTCCTTTCCCTTTTGAAACGAAAGAATCGAAGAAATGACTATAACTCATGGCTTTTACATAGACCAAAAAATTGAAACATTTGCTGAATTGCGCCTGGATGACCCAATTTGAATGATGCTGACACTGGTTGCGATGCATTTGGTCGAGATGATTTTGGACCAAATCTGAAAAAAGAGAATTAGGACATTTGATTACTCTACTCTAGTCAATACTCTAGCACAAAATGAGCAGTTTATCCTTTGCCTTAAGTTACAACTTATAAATTTAGCGCCTATTAGAATTTTCAAATGATGATATCAAAGTTTTCTAGCATACCACTATTTTTTATGTATTAGAAATGTATACAGATTTCCAATTTGAGTACATTTCACACTTGTCGCTGAGAGATCACCCAAAAATTATAAATAAGAAGATCCCTTGATAAGCAACATTTATTGAAATGAAATCCTTCTATAGCTGAAAATTAAGATAGCTTATTAAATTAATATAATTCATAATATGCAAAATATACCGCTGAAGTTTAAGCCTGGAATTACTAGCACCATTCTGGGTATCATGTTGCACACCGATTGTCAATGAATCTTCATCTCGGCTTAATAGAAAAGCTGGTCCATCGGTGGTTGTTGTAGTCTGGTAAATTTGTTTTTCATGAGATGGTAAAGCTGCTTGTGCTATTGATAAACCATCCTTAAATATCACAATACATTATTGCCAATTTTAAGAAACATAATTTATAGTGTAGCTATTTGTAATTATTTTTTAGCACCTTGTTCTACTAATTAGAATAATTTGTTTAGCTTTAGGATGTTTTAACAACGAAGCATATTTACTATAAGCATTATCACTATGATCATTAATAAACCAATGATCAATAAACTTCGACTTTACTTGCCAAAAATTGAAATTATTAAAAAAGCTTAAAACTCTACGAGTAGTTTATATGCTAGAATGTGTCTACTATTAATAGCAATTAACTTTACTTAAGTAGAAAAGTAAAATTTTGGAGGTTTCTATCACAGAATGATATGTACCTGAATATTTTGCAGGAGATCAGATACTCCTCCTAATATTCCTTGTCTACTTTCATGTTTCAATTTATCAAAATTTTCATCGTAAACATCGTAATAATCAATAGCTACATCTTCCTTAACTGTTGAGAAACTCGTAGATTTGGTAGAAGATTCGGTGGTATTTGTTGAAGGATTTGAGGTTGATAATTGCGGCACCTTCTCTGTTACAAACGCTGTTCTCATACTTGCAATTAACTTCTAAAAAATAAACATTTCTCATGAAACAATATTTGCGACAACTGCAATGTCAAGCAAACAAAATGCGATTTCTTTTAATTTAAAAATGGATTCTGATGCACTTGTTCTCGTTAAAATTAAAGTTTAAAAGTGAATTAGCTAAAAAAATGACTTCGATTTGATAAATTTTGATGTCTATTATTCACTTATCTTTTAATTCTAACAAAGCACTGCCGATATATATGCTAAAGAAAAACATTGACTGATAATCCACTACAAATTTTTAGAAGAATTATATAAAAGAATTCTCGCACGTGTAGCAGTTATGCTACAGTCAAAGTAATAACTCGTTAATTCATAATTCTAATCAAAGGACTCATTTGTTCATTTTTAAATTCATAGAATAATTGACAGAATCTTGGTTATTAATTTGATAAAATATTCATTTAGCTTACCCTTGAGCTTCGCACAGTTTTTTGCTCATTTCCGAACTGTGGAATTGGAGTTTTGGGAATTATTTCTGCATGATTGATGTTACTAAAAAACCTTGAACGGACATCTTCTAAATGATCCTGTTTCAGGAATATCGGATCAACTCGCTGAAATGTTTCCTTCTTCACCGTTGAATTGTGGCAAAATGTATTTGTTTTTATTATATTCATAAATAAATAAAAAATAAATGACCAGTAGCATATTCTTCAAGAAGCTTTTAATTTTATTTCTTTAAAACTTCAGAGTCTCTATGATTTTTAACTCTCTGTAGATCTGAAAACGAACAACAGAATCAAAACGGCTATGAGTCCATTTCCATGGAATTTGACGCCGAGCTCTCGAGGAAATACCATACTGCGTTTTATTCTTACCCCGAACATCCACGGGACACAATTGAAGCCACCACTTCAAGTCACTCAAATGAAGTATTAATGAGATATGCTTACAATAAGTTACTTCGAGATGTTACTATGAATTTATTAAATTTCATCGATCAATCGGAAATATATATGGAAAAAATCGTAGTTACTAATGTTAAGAAATAATATTCATATAATTACAACAAATGAATGTGGAAAAATTTAATCTGAACGGCAAATATTTTTGTCTTTTCCGTTTGCAGTTCTTACTTTATTTCATTTCTGTCTTATTGATACTTTTTAGCTTCGTATTTTATATTAGAATTGCAGCACATGGAATCCCATGCAAAACATTTGACAATTTTATATGAATACCTCTTCTTACTTCATCAGTACATAATATTTCAAGCATTGAAATGAAACTAACTTATCATCGAGTACAGCTTGCCATTTCCGTATGATTTTTGTACCAGTAGAGAATGTCGCTGATCGATGATGCTCATTTAGGAATTTGGTTTCAATGCAATCATCTATTCGAATTTTGATTGATTTACCACTACAACAAAGCAATTGCCATACACTGAATGTTTTGGAACTATCTTCAATAATTCTGACACCCGCTGTATACTGCAAGCATAAAACAGTGATAAAGAGGTCAAACTTATTCAAAAAACAGCCGCATGAAGGTCATTTGAATTACGCTGCAGTTGAAGCAATTGAAATAATGTTATTCATTTATGCCATGATTGATAACCAAAAATTGGAATGGGAGAAATATCTCATTAGGCTTATCAATTTCAGTTATCCGTCATGACTTTTTAATTTAAACTTGCTCAGCAGTTCCTATGGAAAGAGTGACAACCGCGTTAATGAAAGAAGTTTGTTTTTGGTTAGATGATAGTGATTTACTCTTTACTCGTATCTTAACTTTATCATAACCTAATTATTGATTTAAATTAGGGAATGAAACAAGAAAAAAACATTTCCTAAAATTATTATTTTTTTAATGTTTATTTCCATTGAGACGAGGATTATCTTCCAGGAATATCTAATGAAATTGACTACTCCTCCCGAATGCTAATTAAAGGTTAAGTAGTATAAATCTCAGTAGTTCTTATTCTAGAAGTAGTATAAATCCGATCTTCTAGGAGTGTTATTTTCTGATCGAGCAATTTTGCTGTCAGTGGATTAAAAGTTCTTACCTGATCACTTCCGCAACTTAAATATATGTCATCCAATTCGGATGACGCGCTATCCGATATCCTACACGTTTCATTTATTCGCTGCAAAGAACAAAATAAACCAATCAAAGAGTTGCATCGAAGTTTTATCGTATTATAAGTTATGATTTCAAATATTCCAATGCATTATTAGCTTGAATGTGAAGTTGTTTGATTGTATTGACTAATTCACTGACACTTATTTTAAATGAGTTGGAAAGTACAGACCACAGGAATATTATCAAACGCTGAACATGCAAATTTGTAATAACGTTCTTTGTCAACGAATGCAGTGTTGAAAGTTGATAAATAAAAGCCTTCAGGACACTGGAAGGTTGTTGATACATAAGGACGGACTGTTTCAAATAATAAGCTAATATAAGCTGCTGTTTGCCATATTGTTTCTTTACTGTAAATTATATATAAAAACTTTAAGATTCAGGAATTTTAAATCTTTTTAATGGTTAAATAAAAGTAACTTTCTTTTGAAATCCATCTCAATAATTCAAAGTCTTCATATCAGAGGATTAAAGCTTTAGAATAATCTAAATCTGAAATTATCTTCATCAAAAACTTCTCAGATCATGATACAGTTATCATCATTTACAAATCGAACCTCTTCATTTTCGACAGAAAAAATTGAGCTAGCAATTGATAACTTCAATATATGAAATTTCTTAATTGAACGAATTTCATTGACCATCAAATTCTAAAACAAAACTGAAATTACTTTTGAATGATACTTTTGAATTTTAGAAGGGTCAAAATTTTGATTGCAAAATTGAGAGAATAAAACTTCCGCCCCATATGAAGTACCATATGGTATTAATAATAATAACAACAACAACAATACGAACAATATTTTCTGATAGAGAAGGAAATGGGGCAAGACATGGAAATTTTACCGGACAACAATGTGCAGTGATAGAATTGATGAGAGTTGTGAACTGTTAAAATATGACATTCTCTCCATGCGATCGGTGGATGACATTGACCCGTATCCGATCATTCAACGAAACTTTTTAATTCCTTTTTTCCTATCACTTCTTCCAATTTTCCTCAATTGCAAATTTGAGAAGCGCTAATGTCCCTAGTTCATCTTATCTCCTATTAATCATCTCATTGATTGATAATCATCCTGGTTGATTAGTTAATTTTAGACTGTTTTGAATATACTATATCAAAACTTTGCAATATTCATTATTATCAGTATAATCCTTGTAATTCCCGATTTCTAATTTATATCTTCGAATATTTTGCTCTTATCATTTAATCATTTAGCGCCATTATGATATGCTTTGTTTCTTATCATAAGCACATGGAAACAGAACTCAATATGCAAAGATGAGTGAATACTTTACTTTAAGATATGATATAGGTGTGGTACCAATACTGGTAGACATGATAGCAGGAGTTTGACCATTAAATAAATTTAAATTTCTCCTCAGTAGTTTCTCTCATCAGTAAGCTTCATAGAACCAGGCGAGTTGCATTGATAGTGCGGTAGGGAGGGAGGGCATTGTAGCGCTCCTGCAATCCAGGTTCGTCCTCGTGCTATCGCATTCCAGCTCCGCATTGTTAATAACCCAACAAGCAATGCGGCGTTCTATAAATGCGTAAACTGAAGGCAAAATCGCAACCGGCTAACGACGCGGGTACTGTTTGCCGTACTTGAACTTTGCTACACTGCTTCCGCTACACACACCTCGATTTCCTTCTTTGATTCAGACTCAGCTTACAGGATTGCGTAATGATAAGGATGAGAGATCGTACGGTTGACGGAGTTTATCATTCGCAGCGAGCTTTGATGATAATTTGGATGTTTCCGTTCTGTTCATCGTTCTTGCAGTACCATTCGGTCCGTTCCATCCGGTCATTCGCCTGCAATTTGCAAAAGGTCAATTCCAGTTCTAATTTTTCTATGAAATATTGTATCTCTATCGGTGATTTTTTTTAAAGTAAACCTTGAAGTGTTCTAAAAACTAGAAATCCCAACCAATCCAATGGATATTTTATTTTCAGCAAGGAAAAAGCAATTGCTTTCCAGAAAAGGAATCTTCCAGTGTTTTCGAGTAAAATGTTAAATGCTCATTCATCGTATCACTTGACTGATGAACCAAACTACTACTGCCAGATTCTCATAACACTTTTTGATCATTGAAAAATTTTCTGAATTGTTATTTAAATTTGTTTTTCCAAAAGCAGCTTTCCAAGAATTCACAAAAAATTAAATTAAGATTAATATAAGAATGATATATTTCTTCATTTTTGAGAGCATTCAATCGAACTTTGCTCTCAGAGCAAAGTGATAAAAATTGTACCAACAAAACTGTGATAGTAATAATGAATGTTCTCGAATTATTTCTCTCATTCGAATTTTTCTCCCAAACAACCTCTTCATTAGGAGGAATATATAAAGAATTATATCTAAAAAAAATTTTATTAAAATTTTCCCGATATATTTTTCATGACTAATATTTTTTCATTTCATTTTTATCAAGTTACTGAAATTCTCCTCTTATGGCTATAATTCATTGCCTACCCGGAAAGTAGCTGGATTTTCAGATACAGGTATTGTAAACTTATCGTTTACGAAAAAGTTCTGATAATTTCTGTTTGCTTAATGTGTTAGCTTCTCTTTCTGTAATTTATGATATCAGAAGTGGATGAATCTTTAAATTCTCAGCTAAGAAATGTATCTCTTCATCAAAAGTGATATTACGATGTTAAGATATCCGAATTCATTTTTTATTCTCAAGAATGAATTTTTTTCTAATGGATATGAAACTTTTGTCGATGAGACAAAAATGGTTACATATCGCGGCAGCAATAGTCATCAAAAAGGCTCATTGTTAAGCGCCAGGTTTTTAAATTTTTTGGAATTTTTTTCCAGGTCATGTCTTATTTGATAGTATCCTAGAGGTCAAAGATGGAGTCTTTGAGAGATCTGAATGATACAAAAGGAGACGCCGGTGTATTGGTGAATGAGGATGAAAACAAATATTTGAATCAAATTAGATATATTTTAAAGAATGGCGAAAGAATCAGTGATCGAACAGGTGTTGGAACAATCTCTGTGTTTGGAATGCATTCTATTTATTCGCTTCGAAATGGTTAGACATTTCTCATGCTGAAGTCAAATATGTAATTTTTGTGGAAAGATTTGCATAAGATTTTCTAAGGTTTTTGTATCATTGAAAGGTCACAGTTTTCAGAATGATTCAATTGAAGATGATGGTACTTATTTGTTAAAACATAGATTTATATAGTAATTTTGATATTTTAATTTTTTTATAGGTGTTGTTCCAGTCTTGACAACCAAACGAGTCTACTGGAAAGGTGTTGTTGAAGAGCTGTTGTGGTTCATTCGAGGCGATACGAACTCAAAGCATTTATCTGAAAAAGGTGTCAAAATTTGGGATGCCAATGGATCTCGAGAATTCCTCGACCAGTGTGGCTTCACTGATCGATCTGAAGGAGATTTAGGACCTGTTTACGGCTTCCAGGTAAAACCTGATTCCTTGTACCAATTAAACATTTAGTATACAGGGATGAAATTCAGTATCTTAGCATATTTTGACTATGAAGACTGTTGGCTTATTTCGTCATATTTTACTTTCAATGCTTTTGATAATTATTGAGAAAGTAATTTAATAGTGGCGTCACTGTGGTGCTGAGTATCGAGGTATGGATGCTGATTACAGCAATGAAGGTATCGATCAATTATCTGAAGTTATTGATCTGATCAAAAAGGAACCACATAGTCGGCGTATCATACTCAATGCTTGGAATGTCAAAGGTATTAATTTAATTTTATAGTTTCTGTTCTAAAAGGCTGTTCTGCAGTTTTTTTTCCTTTTTGTAAAACATGCCTTAAGTTTGAAATTGATAGCTTTATCTGCATCAGATTTGAAGCAGATGGCTTTGCCGCCTTGTCATACTCTTGCTCAGTTCGCAGTGCGTAATGGTGAACTGTCGTGTCAGTTATATCAGCGTTCCGGAGACATGGTTTGGTTTTGATGTCAGTTTATAATTTTTTGCAGTCTAATTATTCCATTAATTCATTGGGATTTTGATGTTGGAATTCTTATTTGCAGGGCTTGGGAGTGCCTTTTAATTTAGCGAGCTATGGACTTCTGACGCATATGATAGCACATGTCTGTGATCTTAAGGTTCAATTTTTTGGTGTCTTAGACTGATTTGAAAATTTTGGGTTTTTTGGGTTCTTAGACTGATTTGAAAATTTCAAGATCTCTAACAAAGATTTTGTTCAGGCTGGTCACCTTTGTCATGTTTTGGGCGATGCTCATGTATACGTGAATCATGTTGACGCTTTACAGGAACAGGTTCATTTCGACTATTTAAAATTTTTATTATGTATCTTATTGCGGTTAAATTTTTAACAACATATTTTCTAGCTGAAACGTCAACCGCGATCATTTCCAACTGTTCGGTTCGTTGGAAATCTCAAAACAATAGATGACTTCACTTATGAGTCGATTATTCTCGAAAATTACCAACCAATGCCAACAATCAAAATGCCAATGGCCGTATAAATTTTTTCGATGTCGCCTCACAACTTTTTTAATATTATGGAAACCGTTTTGAATAAATTAAATTTCATTCTGTTTACGTGTTCCTTGCATATTGATTGAAATAGATGTTTTGGATTGTTTAAATCTTCCTATGAGATTTGTAATTCCTCATAGATCGTTATAGATATTATGAAATTTTAATCTTTATTCAGTTCACATTATTTAGCGTTCGTTCTTGTTTTTTTCTTGGAAATTTCATTAGTCTGCTGAATATTAATAATTGATGTACCCATTCAAACATTCTGCTTTTTCCCTTTTTTGAATAATGATATCTGGACATATATGTTTTCATGTTGATAAAATTCTTTCCATGGTTGTTTTGTTGGCATGGAATCTGTTTGTCTGGCAAATTTTGAGATAGGAAGGTCCCACAGAAGTAACCCTTTTTGTCTGACATTAGCTTTTTCAGAATTAAGCTTTATTTATTCAAAAATCACTTAACAACTTCATTCTTAAGGACGATTGATGCTTGATATATTTGATTAACTTGAATGTTTCTGCAGAAGTTTTATATATCTATAATTTGAATATGCAGAAAAATATGATTGCACTAAAAAAATTAAATAGACAAATAATACGTATTTGTGGTTTAACTCAATTTTTTAGACCCTTCGATTGGTCTGTTCTGCAAAATGGGAGCCGCTGTGAAAGTTTGTAATGAAGATCCCACAGAAATAACATTTATTTACGATTGGCCGGTGCAAATTTTTCAACCGGTTAATGGTTTCAATGTTTTCGGTGATACTGAAACATTCTGCACTAATTATCTCAATGCTAATCATGAGTGGTATCAAACTTTTTTTCCTATTTTCCCATGCAACAGTTGATTCTGGCGAAGTTGCTGCTTGTAAATGATATTGAAAACTTCATCCTGATTTCGTAACCGTCACTTCAAACCCTCTGTATTTCTGGGCTAAATTGCTATGCACAATCTTAGTTCTGGTGTCTTGTTTGAATCAAAATGTTAGAAATTCTTTTCCAGGATGGTACATTTATACAGGACTAATTTTGGTGTACCATCAAGACCCAGAATACATTTGTATTTGGAGCAAAGTAGAGTAGTTACAACGCATCCATCTCCTAAAGAATGTAAATTTTCGTTCAGACTGCTCGAAAATGATACTTGTCACGGTTCGTTTCGAGATTGGTGTGTGAATTTCTTCATCCTTTTGTTTTTTCATATTTTAATGAAACAGATTGGAAATTAGTGGTTTGAATACTTTATCAGCGAAATCGAATAATCTAAAATAAGACTGATACGTACGCCAATAATACGCCAGTTCGTTGCTGAAGTTTTATATTTACCACATTGTCACGAAAAACGACCAAAATGAGTTAATCAAAAAATTTATCTTAGCAATAGTTCTAACTAAAAATCTGAATTTGAAACAGACATGTAGACGTTTGAAAATTTAAATAATCTTTGAGCCTCAGCAATTTATGGCGAAGAATGCGTTATTAAAATATAGTTGGAGCTAGTTGTAAGCATGACTGCTAGAGTACATTGTACGGAAAGGGCACCGCGATCGATAAAATAATATTTGAAATTTGATTTCGCTAGTTGCTTCGTTACATCTGCATTTGTCTGCAGGAAGTGTAATCGCTGTGCGTTCTGTGACGACATTTTCATCGATGGATAGCTTTCGAGTGCCTAGAGATTCACAGTTCGTGGAGTTGTTAACGCAGTGTTTCACGAATCAATCTAATAGTGGTACTAAACAAATCTTTTTAAGGATCAATTCATTCTACAACAGTCAGAAAAGCATGAAGTTCACATTTTTGATCTATCCTCTTCACAGCGTTGAGACTAACAGACTGTCTATTTGGATCGTTAAATTTGCAGATCTTTCCAGGAGGTAGTTTCTGAGTTTTGCGATTTTTTTTTAAATCCTCAATAATATTTGTATGGTATGTGGTGGTATATTTCAGGAAAAACAATTCTGATTACGGTTGATCTTTTATTCGGTACAGAATCTTTTAATTTGGGCTTTAGTAGTTGGATGAGCATGGTTCCAGCACCGCCTGCTGATACTACAAACGATTTTCGGTTCAAAGCTCTCAACAGTGAAGGCGCGTAAGTTGTTCTTATTTTTCCTCAACTACTGATAAATGAATTGATGAATTGATTGATTGTTTATACACTCATTGCAAGCAGATGTCCTAATATAATCGATAACGAACTTGAAATGATAATGTTTGCAGACATTAAGATACCTTTCATTTGAAAAAATATGCGACAAAGTGGTAACGGAAATTTATTTGATATTTTCAGGCAGTTTTCATTACCAAAAAATCTTTGCTTTAGAACTGCAAGTTCGTGCTACTATTCTTTTTCAGCGATTTCACTATACATTGTCGGGATGGTGATCTTACAATATCGAAAAGTGCGTTATTCTTAAGCTCTGATTACTTTCGCCTTTTATTCACTGCAAATGATGAAGGTTTAATATGTAAGGAACAATCAGTGCCCGATTACAATTTGGAATCTGTTCGTAAGGTATTTTCAGCATTACAAGAAATAAAAACTGCAAAAAATTAAGATTGAAAATCATTATCTCATAAAAAAAATGTTGTCAAAATTGTGTTTATCCATTTGGTAATCTGAAAATTATCGGATATCATGAGAAAAATATTTTATAATGGGCAAGAGTAATTCCATGAAAAAAATTGCGCCATTTTTAGGTATTGGTATTTATGATTACTGGAACATTTGAGATGCCAGACAATTTGACACCAGAACTGGCTAGAGAGCTAATTGATATAGCAATGCATTTTAAACCCTTAAATCGTGATGCGCTTAGAAATACCATTCATCGTGCCCTTTGTAAACTGTTAATGAAAGTAAGTCATTTAGTCTGCCCTTTAACAAATTTTAATCAGCCGTGTTAAAAGTGTTTTGGAATTAGTTATCTAAATAATTTTCAATTAAATACAATTCTGAAAATCAAATTTTTATGCAGAAATATCAATCTCCGTCATAAACGTTGCTTTTTCGCGACAGTTTCAGGATATTTCAGTCCTGGATAAGATTGTTCATTTTCTGGTGTTCGCGCACGAGATGAATCTATCACAATTGAAAATAATGTGTATGTCAATTATAGTTTATGAACATTATAAGCGATTCAAACAGCAGTATAATGAGGAAGTAATACTTTTTATGTTTGTTGAAATAGTGGATTAGACGATATTTTGTGCTGAGTACAAGGAAAAATTAACTGTCAACTTGCAATTTTGCAATTGGAAACATTTATTACAACGTTTCTCAATTTACCAGCCAACAGTTGATATGCACAAAGACTTTTCGTTTAGATTTTAATCAAAATTTTTATTTCTTGCAGTCACCGAACGCCGATCACCGAGCTCTTCATGAACGTTTACGACGTAGTGGCTTTCTTTTAACCGTTTCACCATTATCACGAATTGAAACAATCCGACGGCAATCCCTCAAATGTCGACGAGTTTTTCGTTATGGAGAGAAATCAAACCTGAATTCATTGCAAGTACCCAGAAATCCGGATGATACGATGTGGAATGATGTCGATTAATATATAACTTCATTCTTGAATATGTAAAAGTTTTTTTTATTGAAGTTAAGTTTCTGCTAATAAATTGGTAGGGAAGATAATTTAATCGAACATTAATAAAGTAATTTTATACTGTTAATATTACACGCTTTCATCGAAATTCAAAAATCGAAAAAAATTAAATTCTTGTGAAAAGAGAATATGGGAAAAGGGTTGATAAGTGTTTAAAAAGCAGAAATATTAAAGAACAATATTGTAAATTATAAATATTAAATCTTCTAATTGTGTAACTTCATTCTAGTTGTTTTTGACAATATTTTAAAATCATTTGATTGATTATTCCAAAGTTTAATACAATGATTGGAATTGTTAAACTTACAAAAGTGCAAGAGCTGATTTCCATTCTCGTTTCATGCATTTCATGTCAAATAATTTGACCGTTGGAGCGCGGATTATGCAATGAAACTTTTCTTAGTAAACTGGGAAAGCATGTGAACATTAATTTGGATACCCGATCTATCACTGCAAGAACTGTAAAATTTAAAAGATAATTTTTAAAGCGATCTTTAGGAGATATTTGAGATTTGTTTAGAAGCGTCCGGAAAAGATAAAAGAAGACACTTTGCTGTACTCAATATAAAGAGGAACATCTTCTGGAGGAAGAAGGATGGAATCGGGGAAGTTGCAGTGCTTTTAGTCCCCGTCGTATTCTCTATCCTACTCTATTCCCGAATCCTTCGTTCCACCCTCCTCTCCTTTCTTTTGTCGTGTTCCCAATTTCGATTTCGGTGCCAGGTTGCGCATAGCAAAGTACATTTTTGGCGCATTTTTGACCGATATACTACATCATCACAATAGTGATGTCTGTTTTTCTTCCGGCAGTACTCTTTCTTTTCTCGTTCCATACTTTCTATGAGTTCAGTTTACTTCAGAACGTTGCAAATCATTTCCTCCACGTATCGCCTTTTTTTGACGTTTTTGATTTTTATTCTTCTAGATTCAATAGAATAAGAGATTACGCGAAATTTTATACTTCTCGAAGAAGTTAGATCAAGAAGTTCTAAACGTGATTAATGTTCATCACTTCACTTCGTAACTCAATCCTTCTATTTTTTCAGTTTGCTAACTATCCTTTCTCTCTCCACTATTTTTTCGCTTCTTTTAACAATGCTTATATAAGCGCATTTTTAACTTATTCGTTGGCTTCCCAAAAATTTTTATCTCTGTGTACCCCACATGTACTATACTGTTTGTGTTACTTCGACACTCTGCTGTGAATTTCTAAAAATGGCGAGGAGTGTCAGAGTTTGATGACGATCGTCCACGTGGCATCAAATTTTCACTGTGAAAATGAGATGAGATAGATGTATTTAATATTTTAGATGGCAGAAAATTGATCTCACTTAGAGCTTTTCAAATGCTTCAAACTTTGAAAACGATATGCTTAGGAAATTTTATAACATCAAATTAATTTATTTGAAAATTAAAAATCAATAATTGAGCCTATCATATTGTAATGTAACAGTAATTCCATAGCATAATTCCATTGTGCTTTTTCTTTTGAGAAATGTCTTTCACTTAATGATCGGTGTATAATTGCATTTAAGTATAAAATCAGATCAGATATTGCGTACTAATTTATGATCCTATTAATAAAGCAGTGGTAAATAAGCTGATGAAATAACTGTAAGTAGAAAATGGATAACATTTAGCTATTAATGTACCATCGATGAACTTTTGAAGTTTTGTATTGACATTATTTCCATGCATAATTAGCTATTGGTAATTTAATTTTAATTTATCTCAAGTATAACCCAATAGATAAAGGAAAAAATATGTGAAATACATGAAAAAATTATGCATGAATATTTATGAAGAAATTCAATCTTTGACAAGAATATTAATATCGTTTCATAGATAATTAAATTACCAAAGATTAAATTATTTTGTCGAAATCGTTTTATTTCTTATTTCTGATATACCAATGACAGGCGACTGCTAATTCATTGATAAGTAAATGTTTGCAAGAAATTAAGAGAGAATATGAGCGTTAAGCATTCAAGAGTTTCATTAAGATTGCAAAATTTTTTAGTTTTTTAAGTAGTTTACTTTTTTGTGCGCCCATTTGCCTCGGAAAATCGATGCAGACATGATTCATCAAAACTACTTAAATGTGAAATAATTGTACCTGAACTGTATCTTCATTTCTAATTCCTTTGATATTTAAAGGATAAAAAATTCTACCTATTAAATTCGTACATCAAATAGCTATGTTTTAATTTTACTTGCAAATGCTCGTTAAATTATAAAAAATAAAAATTACTTTATCTGTAATATCCATTCCTTTAATGGAACTTTTTTTAGTTACATATAAATTTGGGTGAACTTTTTGTAAGAGTTAATAAATGACTGATATGCTATTTTTCACCTCTAAAATGAATTCAGTTTGTGCAAAAGTAATAAGAAGTTATGAGTTGCTTTCGAAATGCTGGAAAACTTCAAAATGCATTTTTTTATCTCCCTTTACACTATTTTCTTCAAATTCGAAGTATTTCATGTTTCGACTTCAACTAAATTATATGTTCTGAGGAAAAGTAGTAATGATATCGTTTATTATATTATCACATCATTCAGTTAACGTCGATGATTTCAAACTTATTC